>JAJKFJ010021524.1:0-13404 GCA_027382625.1 Tetmemena sp. SeJ-2015
GATCGTGATCCTCATGGACAATGCAGTGATCCATAAGTACTCGGAGATGATGGAGACTGTCAGGAAGTTCAAGGAGTGCTTCTCTTCAATGCGGAGTATTCGCCCTGGCTCAATCCAGTCGAGTCTCTCTTCTCATATGTGAAGAAGCAGCTCTAGAGTCAGCAGATCCATAACAAGTAAGATGCATCTGAGTTGAGCTTATAGGCAGCAACTGGTGAAAAGAGTCGGAGAGATCATGAGCGCGATGACTGAGACGGAGATCAGACAGATGTGGACGATCAGCATGAGGAAGTGGGAGCAGACTATACGCTTGGGCTACGTGTGATGCATGCATAGGATGATGATGTAGGCTTGAGCCATATATGCATAAGACCTAATTAGATATAAGTACAAGCACTCTAATAATCACTACAACTTCCCTGGATATAAAATCACAGGTTTTGGGGTTTTAAGCATTGGTAATAATTATATAATATTGGGCATAAGCTCGAAATCGCTCTTATTTATTTTCCATAACTGCGATCAAACTTTTCTAAACGTGCAATATTATAGTATATTAAGAGTCAGAGCTTAATATTATTTGTGATCAGGACCTAGAGGTATAATATATTGCTGATCTAGGCATAATTCAGCCGCGGTAGGTAAGCAATATTTTTGAAGAATTAACTTTCCCAAATTAAATAGCAGATTTAATTTGATTTCATAAAAATTTCATTTCAAATGGGTTCCTACAATATTACAGCTCAGAGCATCCCTGCAAAGAGCTCTTATAATGGAATAGGGAATGCCTGTCAGGCTGCTGATCTTAGTATAGCTCAAGTAAATGAAGGATTTTTCATCTGGTTAGCTTGTGTTGAATCGTAGCTTGAGAATCAATAATTTTAGGTCGAGGCTTTTTTCCTGCTGTCTCATTGGTGAGCTGACCCTTGTACCTTCTGTCCTTTCTATGAAAGCGATTAAATTAAGGATAGCGACAAATAATAGAGCTCGAGTTAAAGAAGGAGAGGGGGAGAGATAGAATAATAGATTCGAATGAGCTTATTAAATATTTTAACTTCAAAAGCTAATGAGGAGTAGAGAAACTATAAGGCTCAACTCATCCACTTTTAAAGACTTATGAAAGTGGATCTTTCCTCACTTAGGCGAGGGGAATCAAAAGCTCAACACTTGTTTGCTGCTGTTATAAGACATTGGAGTTAAAATGATTTCCTTGATTAATCCAAGGTGAGGGAGGACTTCCAATTCTTATTCGAAAAAAATTGAGAAATGGAAATTAAAATGAAATATTGCCCGGGCAATAAATTGCCCGGGCATTGAGAATGATTTTCTCGTATTTAATAAATAAGAATCATACTATCAGTAATTTTAAGTGGTGTCCTTAATCACAGAAGGCGACTGATAAGCTCCCGATATTAGAGGGAGAATATTTAATCTTTAAGGAGTGGGTAGTCCTCATTTAAAATTTCACCCTTTGATTGAATGTTTAAGTGGATTTACTGAGCAAATCAAAGCTCGAACTTACGCAGGGACTTTTTATTTTAGCTATGTGGGAGATATAATGAAGATTTTTGGATTAACTTCTAGCAGGGGTTCGGATCTTTATCAAAGTTGCAGTACGAATTTGCTACTGAGTTCTTCAAGGGAACCTCGCTTGAATAATTATCCAATTCAATGTCCGAACGGATTTGAGAGAAACCTATAAATTTGTAAAACCCCAAATTAAATAAAGGATAAGAACTTTAGACTAAATTAATTCAGGAAATATTGCCCGGGCAATTTAATGCCCGGGCAATAATCTATAGTTGGAGAAATGATTTAGAATGTAAGTTGATTAAATTGATATTATTATAGTTCAGTTATTTATTATTGGAGATGTGCTTACCTTAATCTAGATGGTTTCCCCGATCGATGGCGCTGCTGCTGCTCTTTCTTTGCATATTTAAATTTTATAAAAAATTATACCCAATTATTTATAATTAATCTAAAAGATGACACTATTGATTTAAAAATTTGATTACTTCCGAATTTTCAAAAAATTTACTAAATAATATTTAACTTTCATCTCTTTTCCTAAATATTATTGTACATAAATGGAAAATTTGTCCAACATAGGACTAGTTAATTTTCGTCTTTTATTTATTAATTATATCAAATTCTTGTTTAAATACGATCTAAAGGAATATTTCAAATAGTATAAACTGGCTATGAACCCTTATTCAATCTAATATAAATTTATAAATAAATCTCTAGAGCTGAATCATTTAATTTTATTATTTTAATAAATATTATTTAAAAAATAGTTTCAATGCATTTGCAGCAATTTTATGATTCATCGAATTTTAAATTATTTTTTAGAAATAAATATTTTAATGAAGCACATGCAATAATACATTAAATCTAGTTTCAAATTTGTAACAAATTAATGATAAATTCAATTAACAATGAACAATTTTATGAATAATAATATTTAAATTTACAATTATTCGATAAATATTGTTAAAACAGAATTTTCATATTTTTAATACTGGTAATTTTTTAATAAGACATCATTCAAGAAAAGGAAATCATTCACTCCTAAGATTAAAAGACAGAGACTTTCCTTACTAAAATTATTAAATTATTTTATTTATAAACAACTCTACAATTAAACTTAAAAAAGAAATAGAAATCTAATAGGAACATATTAGTTAGTTAAAGAAGAATAAAGCCTAAATATGGCAGTAAGATTCCAGATTAGAGCTAGAAAAATTATGAATTAAAACCAAAAACTTCAGATAAATTGAATATTATTGATTAAAAATAGTCTAAGTTTTAGCATCAAACTTCTTACTCAAGTTTAATTTATGTATAAAAAAGCTCTCATATGGCAAACATGACTCCTATCTTTTATAATGGCGACAGTTACAACTAATTATAGCAAAGTCAAAATCAAAATGTAAAAATACCATAAGCTTTTGCTACTTCCTCAATTTCTTAATCCTCTCTATCCTAAACTAATAGATAAGAACCAACTCCACTCTCAAATAAAATACCTTCCAACAGTAATATGGTAAAATTAAATCTCGATCCCTAAATTAAAGATCAGAAAAGTATTTTCAAAATTAGACCTATCTCAGCTGTCTCAAACCTGAAGGCGAACCTAAAGTCATAATTTACTAATGATCCTTATCTTTTCAATAATTATTTTTTTAGCAATAGAAACGGACCCACGGATAGATCTAAAACTCTAAATAACTCAAATAAGGATATAGAATTATCGCCTTCTCGAAGACTAATAATGCCTGTTGAAACGGAAAGCTAGGAAATCAGCGATCTACTACTTGAGCAAGAGGAGAATGCAGACACATTTAGAACTACTCACATTACTAAGTTGGGTAAATAAAAATAATTAGACTCCAAGAAAATGGGCAATGACATAAAATATTAAATAATATATGATTAGCTTGAAATTGAAGAAGATATACTCACTAACACAAAAGCTCTGGAATAAATAAATTCAATGCTTAATAGATTGGTTCTTAAGGAGAGATCACCTACACTCAAAACAGATTAAAATCATATTGATAGAGTCACAAAATCAATGCAAACTATGGAATCGTTTCTTAAAATTAATTTAATTTTTTAAAAATTTTATGATATATCATAAAGAAAAATAATTTTCTAATATTCTCATAGTTTAAATAAATATTATAGATTTATTGAATAGACTTAAGCCTATACAAGTTCACACAAGTTATAAATACTGAAGATAAAAACAAAAAGACAATTAGACTCTGATTTATCTCAAAAATCCTAATCGGCCAAAAATTAATTAACAACAAATTCTGGAAAACATTTCTAAAAATTATTTTAATTAATTATTTTAAATAGCCTAAGAATCCTACCGAGTTTTTAAAATCAAAATAAAAAGTAATAGATTTTTTACACTTACAAATGATGCCACTCAAATAAAAGATACAACAAGTTTGAATTAAAAAAATTTCCTTTACTTTTTCAAATAAAGAACCTATGAAAGTTATAATAAAATAATCATTGGTAAAATATTAATAGAAATGGCAAACGATAGAAGCAGTGCAAATTCTCTAGAGCAACCCTCAAGAGATGCAATAGCCTCTTCATTTCCAGCACAAGCTCAGCAGACAAAATAAAAGCGAAGAACCGTTCAAGAGTACCCAGACGATTTTGATGAAAAGGCAAAGCAGCATGCATAATAAGTTACAAAGATTCATGAGTTTAGAAGAGAAAACATTAAGGAATTTGAGCCACCCAAAAAGGACTAAACCTGTCTTAATTATATTATTACTACTTCAAATATGATCCAGAAGAAGACTAGAGATATCACTCACTCAAGCTTGAAAACATTTTCAAATATCAGTCAACATTCAAAGCTATTAAATGGGGAGTAGTCGTGGGAGGGATGTTCGCATGCCATCGATATTATAGAACTAGAGACGTGATGGGAGCTGCTCACTGGTTTACTGTGATGTCATTCGTGAGTTGCTTTAACATCTTTCTCTCTTATCAACTTCAAGACTTCGTGACTGAGTACGGTAGCAGAAAGTCTCTTTCTATCGCAGCTAGAAACGAGTATCACTCAAATGCCTATAAAGCATATTTAGAAACCTTGAACAATACAGTTTAGCCCTTAGATTACGCTGTGGAGCCAGTTAACATATTATAATAAGTTTTAATCGATTAGCAATCTAGTGCCTTCAGCTCATTCCTCGAAAACTATAGCGAATTTTTAAAAGAAGAATTTGGAACAGAAGAAAAAACTATGGCAGATGTAATCGATAGTATAAAGCAAAGGACAAGAGCTGGCAGCAAGGGATCATTAGATTAATCGGAACAGCTCACTGTCTCTCAGATTTCATAAATAAGAATGATTTCTAAGGACAAATACAATAGAGAGATTGGGTCTCTCATTCGAGATGATAAAAATTTTAAATTACTTTCCTTACAATTTTAAAGAGTTTGGAATTTGAAAAGGACCTAGATATGACTTTTCTATGATGTTTAAAAAAATTATTTGAATTTCAATTAAGCTTCAACATATTTCTTGGAGTAGGTATTAAGTAAACCATAGAGATCTTCATATTTCTTTTGAGGGTCTATAATTTCTTATTAAGTTCCATCCTGTGACTAAATATTTGTAATATTTATTCCAGTACAATCCCATTCAATCAAGAAGACGATATTTTCTAAGGTTACTAGAGATATAGTTATTTAATTAATATTATAGTTGCTTTTATGCTAGGGGTATGCTCTAAAAATGTTATAGAGAGGACGAACTTTTCTTCTAAAAATTCTTGAATTTCTTTATTGAAATCGAAGGCATCATCTGCAAAATTTGAGTCCTTCCTAGTGTGTTTATCCATTAATTTTTCTTTAAACATTCTAAAAAATCAGATTCAACAATAAATTTAATATAGCTGATAATTTAATAAAAAAGAGAATTAAATTAATAATAAATATTCTAATATCGAATCCTTGGCAGTTGAAGTGTGAGTTTTTGGGCTGAAATTATTACCATTCGATTAAGCATGAAATTCTAAGCAACTTTGATCCTTGTAACTTCTTCGTATGAGGTGTGCATAGAGAGTTACCTCGGCCATAAGTTTTTGAACTTGTTTAATTTCTTGGTTGGGAGACAAAGTCATAAAAATCTCTTAGCAGAGAGCTCCTATCGTAATGGCAGCAGAACAAACTACTATAGATTGGTACAATTTAGGTTACAATTTTAATTAATCATTTGCATTCTAAAATATATAATTTCCTAAATGGTAAAATTAAGAATCACAATGGAGGAGCCACTTCACCTTAGGATGTTCCGCAAATGCATAATTTAGCAAAATTTCAACTTTGCAATCCCAATTTAAGGTAAGGTATTTATCATCTCAAACACAAACAAACCCCAATTTCCGGATTTTTGTGATTTTGCTTATATTTATCTTTGATAAGTTAAATAATCGAAATAAATGAAGCTTTTCTAAGATAATCACTCCATTTATTTACTTTCAAAAAGTATAACCATTTATTTAGTTTTTAAGGTTTCTTCTCTTGCATGGTATAACAATTGCAGCTGTTTTCTACGGAAATAAATATATAAAAACTACTAAAAATAGTGAACGCATAAAACCAAGTTGCTCTCCGATACATCGCAATATTATCCATTTCTACTGAATCTCAAATAACGCTAATTGTTTTTATTAAACAAACTTTAGACGATTTTGTAATAAATTCTCAACTATTTTAAATTTAAATGAGCTATTGAACAAGCCCCATATTGAGCTAACTACCTCATAATTTGAAACATTTTACAACTCATCATTTATTATTTTAATTTAATTCCGATTTTCATTTAAATTTTAACTATAAAAATTTAATAAAGAGCCTGAAAATTTGATTTTGGAGGATTATTGGTAGCTCGTGGAAGAGGTTCTGAATCTTGAAGCACTTAAGGGCTAGCTTTTGGAGGATTAATTGATAAATTTTGTGGCTAAGGTAAATTCTAATGCTACTATGCAAGCATTTGCCTATCATATTTGGATATACTTTTACAAATCATATTAATTTATTAATAAAGAGTTAATCTAATTTTTGTTTGGAAAAAAGAGAGGTCAAAATTTGGGAGATCAAGTCTCTACCTCATTCATATCAATTTATAAGGTTACTAAACGCTGGTAAAATAAAGTTTAGACTACCTGAGACTAGTCTCTTTTTGTAAGTATAAAAAATTGAGTTTCCACTTGGGCATCATTTTTATTTCTAGTTTATTTAATCATTTTATCATAACTTATATAAATCATATAAAAGTTCATTATAAAATAAATTTGATGAAGAGATTTACTCATTTTTATGGTTTAATTTCCGATACTAAATAAATGGCTCTCAATATATTATAAAAATAAGGAATTTAAAAAATTTTGAAGCTCATAGCTAAATATATCTCAAGATATTTTTATAAAATGTTTTTTTTTCAGGTTAGACAATATTTTATTTATATTTTATTTAATCATTATAAGTATTATTAATATACTTCGTACAAAGAATTTTTTAGAAAGTAGAAAATAAAATTTAATAAGTAAATGGAGTTAGGGTTGTGCGAGTCAATGACTCTTTTATTTTAATTTTAAGTTTATATTAATAATTTACCTAACCTTTGCATTCCTAATCTGATATATAAAATTCTCATAATTAATTAGGAGTAACTTCTCACTCCTCAATTTATATTACTAGCTCTACAATGCCTGACTATTAAAAAATAAAAAAATAAAGCTTAAGTTCCTTAGTATAATATACTCTATATCTCATAATTATTACAATTTGTAGAAAAATAATTAAGCTTAATAATTTTCAAATATTTTCAATATTCATGGATAATTTTGTTTTAAATAACTATGCGAGTACACTTCCAGAAAAAATTTCTAATAAAAAATCTATTTAAATTTTCATTCGCTTTATCAATGGATCCTATTTCTTAATTTACTTATTTTACTTTTCAAAATGAGTGCTCGCTAATAAGAATTCAAATTCTGAAAAAGAGCCTGAAATCGAGAGAATTAAACCACATAATATGATAATAAAGTGAGAATAAGTTGTGTATAATTAATTTCTTTATTATGGTAGGAATTTTAATAATAGTCGGTGATTGATTAAAACAATAAATGGGGTCTGCAACTTCATGGCAGTTGAAATCGCAGATTCACCCCTGATCTGCAGCTTGCTCGATAGTTTATCTAAAATTAATACAAGTTTCTTCTTTAATCATCTTCACAACATCTCTCAGCTGCGAGATATTTCTCTTACACTCCTCTTCATCTCATCCTTATCATCGACTTTGTCTGAACTTGTGTCGCTTATAACTCTTGACTTAAAGCTCCCACACACAAGTTGCAAGGATAAAAAATTCTTAGAATTTAATGCTGAATCGAATGATGAAATAATTATTCAATTTGGACACACTTCAACTGTCATTCCATAATAATTTAATATATAATTTAATTCTCTTTTTTTTATTAAATTCTCAGCTATAATACTTATGCGAGTCAAACGCGAAATTACTAAAAAATAACTCCATGATCCATCCTATAATTATGCTTAACATTAATGCGCTTTTATTTGCTAGTTCAAGACATTACCTAAGTAATTACTAATTCTAAAAATTTATCATATCCCAAAACAAATAAAGAAAAAGATTAAGAGTCAGAGAGATAATTAATCTGATTAATTTATCTCATTTTCATTATTCTCTTTCTCATAGCTCGCACTATCTTTTAGGTTTCAAATAGCTACTAAGTTTCATTCCGAGCTTTTAATATGATAGTAAAAAAGAAATTATTTCCTCTTTTGAGCATTAAGTATAAAATACTATGAATATTTCGCATTTAAAATTCCTTAAATAGTAACTGCCAATAAAACCGACTTAACATTTTTCATTTATAAGCTTTTTATTTCTAATTGAATTAACTTAAGAAAAAAATTATTTCCTATAAATAGAGCTGAAAAGTAGGTAAAAGATCTATCAGAGCTTTTAACATAATATATGTTAAGAAACCTTCTTTCTATTAACTATATCATAAATTTAAAGTTCTTCTCATCTATTTTTTATAAAATTAAAATCAGAATTTATATTAAATAAAGTACAGAGGGTTCATAATTTGTTGTAGTTTTAAATTCAAGTATATTACTAAAATATGAAACCATCTTAATGCTCATTTAGTTTTAATAATGGTGGCTTCACAAAAGGAGATATTTACAAGGCTTATCAAATTATAGATAAATAGCTAAGATATAAGTCAAGCACTCAACCTTTGGCTAGGATAAATCGTTCTGCAGATACACCAGAGAGTTTCTCATTAGATCAAATGGCTTTAATATAATGTTTAATTTTAATGTCTAAATTTATCACAATTCATCTTCAAAGATTAAATAGCGTTTAAATTTACTTTTAATTAAATTCTTTTGTTATAAACTTCTAAGCAGTAGTAGATAATGAGTAATTCTCTATATTTAATATTCATTTAAAATAAAATATCTTATTATTCTTTAAATTCTGTATTTTCAATTATATTTTGGTTTCCAAATATTAATTAGATGCCCTACAAATAAAAAATAAGAAAATTAATCTATCATAAATAATGAGGGACATAAATTTATTTTCAGATAATAAATTTGTTTTTCCCAAAATAAAAATAGAGCATTTCATAATCAACTTAGTTAGAATAAGATTATAAAATAAAGTAAAGCTACAGGCTCTATATTAGGATTAAGGAAAATAAATTAATTTCTGATCCTCCTGAAAAAATAATTGATTGCATTAGAGAACAAAAGTATATTTTCTTTTCAAGTACAGTTTTAACTAGAGTCAAAATCGATTAAAATAATAATAATCATAATGAAACTTTTATAAGAAATAGATAATAATTTCAAAATTTTTTCTTCTGAAGAATGATTAATAGAAGATAATTATATATTTCATTTCACAAATTAAAGAAAAATAATGAAATCAACATTAATTTAAATGATGTTTGGTAATATTACTAATAGTTTATTGCCTGCTCTAAAGATTATCTGAGTTCTCTGAGGTCTTGACTCTTGAAACTTTTATTCTTCAGGAATCGAATACTCACACAAGGTATTAAAATACATTATAAATTCTTGCAACCATTCAAAACCTAATAGCTTAAAAATTAAATAAATTAAAGAGTAACCCCATAGATATAAATAAACACCAGCATCACTTAAATAACACCTCTGGCAACATGTGTTAATCCAAAATGTCGCCTAAACTAAGACTTCCCTATCATGACGGAGGAATCCGTGGACTCGAAAAAGCTGACATCACCGCTAAAACCATTCTGAATTTCTTAACCCTGACTGGACAAGCCCAGTCCCAAATATCTCTTTTGTTTTTGGCTATTTTTAGAGGCTGTAAAAAATTCATAGGCCTCCTGATAGGTCAATATACCATACGGTTTAGGTGACATCATGAGAAGGCATAGAGCAGAATTTTACCAGCTTCTTAGCCTGAAATAGTCACTCAGCAGGAGATGAAAAAATTAGTACCGAATATAATTTCCTTAGCGATTTCAATGATAATCTTTATTCTTTAAACGCGCTACTATCCGATAGAAGATATCTTTAATCTCCAGTTAGGGGGAAAAGTACTTAGGGAGTAATTTTCTTCTCGAACGGCTTTATGGCCCACCATAATCTTCATTTTTACACACTTCACTACTCTCTGACGTATAAGTAAACTAGATTGCCTTTAGGGACATAAGAGCAATTTGACAGAGGCATTGAGTAATGGAAGTAAATCTCCAAATTCAATCACACTTTTTAATCGGTTACTAGTCCTATATTTTAACTTTAAAATTAATTAAAACCTAAATATTAAGGTAAAATTTAATAAATTTATACTTAAAATAGTCAAAATCCAATTGATTTTTATAAAATATTAATAATATAGAGCAATTAAAGCTAGTATTTTGAAACTAAAGAAATTTTGAGATAAAACTTTTAGTATAAATTAAAAAATATTAAACTAAGTAAATGAATATTTAAAAATCATCTAGAATTTAATAATATTTACCTTTATTTAGTTTTTTTAGTTTTTTTTAGTTATTTAGTTGTCTTTAATATTTATAGCATTTATATTTTTAATACATTTTTGATAATTATATAATTTTAAGCTAATGTTTAAAATTTTCCATCTTAATTTCAGATTGCAGTATAAGTTATTCAATTATTCTTCCTAAATAAATAATTTCATTAGTCTTTTATCTCAATTTCCCTAATAAAAACATTATGAGCTGGATCAAAAGATAGATAAAGTCAATCAGACCGCAAAAAATTCATTCAATCATCATCTTAGCAACTGTTTACCAGTTGACTAACAACTAACTTCTCAAGCATTTTATTATATTTAAGAGAGGATTCTGAGCTACCGAAGTCAGAGTTGGAAATTTTATTAGAATAGATACAGATCCACAAAATACTGAATAGATATTCTATGGTTTTCGAGTTAGATTATTTTGCTAATTTAAAATCTGCATGAATGGATATTGAAAAAGATATTTAAATGCTAAAGAACTTGGGAATAAATTAAAAGAATCTCCAGATTAATAACTGTCTTGATCTTTAATTGCGCAATTTAAAGCTTAACTGTATAAGGCTTGATTTTTATTTTTTCTGAAAATTCCTTTATTATTTTCAAACTTTTCTCCCCGCTTATTAATTATCATCATCTTCATCTTAATTACCTCTAAAAATATTTATACTATAGCTTTTACTGCTGCTGCTATTATAATTGTTACTACTATTAGAATTATTGGCCAGAAAAAAAAATTAAAAAAAAAGGTTTGACCTGTAGGATTCAAAAAATTGACTCATCTAGGCGTTAGTCATATGAACATCAGGTCTTCAGCAATGTCTATTATTTAATTTATCTCAAATATCTCTTACCCCAGATTCTGCATTCGTATTCATCCTATATTAAAATTTGGAAATCTATAAAAAAAATCTTTAATTTTAAAAAAAAATTTTATCTTTATATAAAGTACTATTAAGATAATGCTATTGATTTTTCAAAATTACTTATAAAATACACATTTAACAGCGAGACGTTTGGAAATCTTGATTAAAAGCCTATCGGAGACAGTGGTTTAAAGTGGCTGTTAGAATTTATGGTCTTAACGAGAATGGGAGTAACTTAATTATCCAGTCATAATTTCTATTAATTTTAATTTAGATAATTAATATGATGGAGTTCCAACGTTCATTACAAATTACCTTGCGGATGATTGGAAAGGGTCTTAACAACAAGGCTGAATAAGAAAAGTAATTAGGGTCATGAAAGTACAATAGTGAATAAGGACACCGCATACACTTAAAGTTGAGAGGTGAAATGGATAATGAAGAGATCAAGCATTTAGTTAATTTGAGAATGAAAGGTAATCAGGAGAGCTAGAATTTGAGAGAACAGACCTGCATAATTCCGGAAGATAAAGGAAACTTTAGAAATCTTTTTAGAAAACGATTGGAGAGAGTCAGCTAAGAAAGAAAGATTTGTTTTTCTATCAAAGGCAAGTGGTATACTTATGCAGATATTTCAAGAGATTCAAAGCTGTACGATCGAAGGAGGATGCAAAAGTGGATAAAAATTATCAAAAATTATCATAATGAGTAAGTAAGGAAGCAGATTTAGGAATCATAATAAAGTAATGAATAGGGAAGGTCATTAAATCCAAAGTGATGAAGACGGCATGTTCGAGAGAATTCAAATGGAGAATATAATTGAGTTGGTCTCAAAAGCACTCTGCTCTTTACTACTTCTACTCGCCAGGGAGATTAAAAATCAAAGAAATCACACAAAAATCCTATCAATCTAAGCAAAAAATGTTGAGTGTTAGTTATGCAGAGAATGAGATGATGACATTATAAATGCTTAAGTCCTATGTTAGCACAAGGTACTATACCTTAATACTACAAAAAGAAAAATATATAAAAATCCCCCCCTTTTTTTTAAACCTTTTAATAAGGGATTTAAAAAATCAAGGGTTTCTAATTAAAATTTATTGAAATGTGATTTTTTAAGTAATTTTGAAAAATCAATAGCATTATCTTAATATTATTTCTAAGCTGTTTTACTAATTTCATATAAACATTATTATTTATGTTTATTTTAAAATTTTAAGCTCGAATAAATAATCTTAAGTATTATCTGGTTAACAAATTTACTTCATATTTATTTTATACTAGCATAATTATTTTAATTAAATTCAAATTAAATCATATCTGCTACAAGCTTTTGAATAAATGGAATTTACCATTTAAGATATTGCAAAGATAATTTATTTCGTTACAGTAGTCCTTCTTTATATATTCAAATTTTAATTAAAAATTACTTATTAAGAATCTAAATATGATAAAATTTATTGATATTTTAAATTTTTAAATTATTCTAACTTATTTTAGCTTTAATTGCCGCAAGAATATCACTTGTCTAATCAGTATGCAAATCAGAGATTTAATAAAAATTCTTAATAATTAAATATTTTTTTAAGATAACATGGAGCTCAATAAAGTCCAAGTTCATCTGTTGCATCTGCTTGAGTACAATCAAAACCCCAAAACCCCATAATATGATAAGAAAGTGAAAATAATTGTGTATAATTAATTTTTTATTAATATTTAATCACTAAATTTTAACCCAAACAGGCAATTAAAGCTTTAGGAAGGGGACCTTGACTTGTCTCATTTCTCTTAAATTTTATACCTTTAAGTGTTTCCTCTTCTCAGAAACTGAGTGTTAGTTTCATAGGTTGCTTGATTATTACTTTGTTTTTTCAACTTTTTCAAAGGTTCTGATACCTTGTCTATTTACAATGTTTGTTGCGAATT
>JAJKFJ010021525.1:0-26896 GCA_027382625.1 Tetmemena sp. SeJ-2015
CTTCACTAACTCCGACCTATTCCTATTAACATAAATACTACTTAGATTTAGTCTATTCTCATAGACTTGGAACTCTTCTTAAACAATTATCGATATATTATAGTTACTCTTCTTTTTGGATGAATGGATTTGAGGATTTGTGTAGCTCTACAAAGATCTTGAGATCAGTTTGACTGTTGACTGCACTAACTGCCTGTCGCATCTCCTCTCCTCTGTCTCTAAACCCCTGTCCCAATTGCTCACAAGAAGTTGAAAGTTTATCTAACTTCATTTTCACGAAGTTAATTTAGTACTCTTTACACCAAAATATTCTTATCCTCTATAAAACTCATCGGATTCTTGTATGCGATTGAGACCGGGTTTATAGTGAGAATCGAACTAGTCGATTGTCTAATTGAGCTTTGTCAATGAACGCTCGTACTCTTGCTTGGCTTAATCTGCTCTGGTCTGCTGTTGCTGGAACTTACGATCTGCAAGCTATATTTCCTCTTTAATTATTCATACCCATAACTAAATGAGTTATCTTGGAGAGTCTGGTATCTTTTGTTTACTGACTGATTGTGAGTGAAGTAGGGAGAGGCTTAGTTATTCATTTGGGAAATGTGCTAGGCCAGTTGATTCTTAAGCTCAAGGAGAGATGTGCTGTGTTGGACTGCCTGTTGAGTCTGATTGTAGTAGTTCTCCTTGGCGAAGAGCATAGCTGTACGCTCTTGATGAAGCAGGTTCCAGAACTAATTGCTCTGTTTAAGCAGCTCAGTATTGTTCTGACCATAGTGCTTGTAGTAAGTCTCTAGAGGGTCTACCATTTACAAAAATCAATATTATAATTTCCTTGAGCATGTAGTCACTTTGGGCAGTCACTTCTCTGTGGATGTCGTCCAAGCACATCTATTATAGCATTTATATGAATGTGTGTTTTATCTTGATGTTGATCATAGCAGTACTGAGGGTGTCTACAACGTGGTGGTCTTGCTGCTTTACCTTCACGAAATCCTTCTCGTATTGAGCCAAGGCCTTGCCCATCTGAGTGCCGAAAGCGTCCAAGGCTTTGCGGTAGGCAGAAAAGAAACTCTTGAGTGATTTCATGAAGAAAGTCCTTTGAGTAGTACTTTCATTCAGTGCAGACAAGCAATCCAATAAATACTTAAGGTGATTAGTTTAATCCCATAGGTCTCTTCCGAAAGTAAACTGGTGCTGACTGGTTGTGGAGTTGCTGGAGGACTGGACTCCGCTTGTGCTGCTGGTTCTGCTCTGTGACTGCTCTGAATTGTCTGCTGTGTTTCCCTCAGTGAGTGCAGCTGGATTGGAGTGAGTGGAGGTAATTAATTGTGGTTTATCATTGTTTTGATCTTAGTGACTCATTACATCTTATGACATTGAGATGCTTTCCATTTTAGATATTGTAAGCTAATCTTTATAAATTATTTAGTTTCTCACTTAATTTTTTCTATCTTAGCATTTGATCTCACTTCCAAGAAGAAGAATCTAAGAATATTTCATATCCCGAGATAGAGAGATGAAATTTGTGGTAAGAAAGGAAATTTAAAATTTGAAATATATATCAAAACAAAATGAACAATCCATTCAGCTAACCTGCAATAATAACTTACTATTTTATTTGCAAATGTGAGTTAGATAAACGATGAGAGTGGCGTGGGAGAATAGGACTTTAACTTTGGAAGTCCCTCCAGGGGATAAATTAGCTAAGGAAGATTGAGTGAAGGCCAAGCAAGTTACGGTGGGCGTTTTTCAAATGCGAGTGGATTCCAAAACGCAGCTGAGAACTACGATGACGGTGGCAATCAAGGAGAAGACGGAGCTGATGGATTTGGATTAGAGCCTGCTGATGAAATGGGATACGCTCAAGAAGTCTAAAATCCTAATAATGTTAGAAATTTAAAGATGATTTATTTCCTTTTTTATGTGTTCATGAATCCTGCAAACAACTTGCTAGTAAATCAGCCAGTCACACAGCCTGGCTAATCAGCTCCTAGTAGTATACTCCATAATCCTAATCCATAACCTGCACTTGCTTAAGGACCAGCCAGAGGAGGGCTTAGTGCAGCCTAACAACAGGCTCTTAAGGATGATGAAAATGCTGATGTGCTTAAGTGGAAGAACATTTACAAATGAATTATCACTCTCATTTAAACATTAACTTGATCCTGGTTATGATCACAAGTTTCATCACAATTATATTCCTGCAGATTTTAGCGTAAGTTCATTTCATATAATAAGACCTAGCTGATGTTTCTACCTCTTTCATTCACACATCTATAAGAATCATGCATCAGAATTGAGAAAGAAATCGGGAGTATTATAAACTTAATATAGTTTGAATCAGCATAATAATTACATAAAATATGAAAACTATTCTGTCTCTAACCTCACCATCAAGTAAGTAAACCTAAAACACTCAAGAGAGAGTTTAAATTGTCCATTTGTGTTCTCCTTTGCGTCTGATTAACACCAATTCACAAAATTAACCTTTCTTTCTTTAGAGATGAGAGTTGTCGGCTTTGCTGCTCTTACTTTTTGCATAATGCTTGGAGAATAAGTTGTGTAGGCTTAGGATTACGACATTGAAGCCTTTCACACTAAATGGTTCTGGACAAGACCCAAAGAAGGTATTTAATTTATCAACTAATACTCAACATGGTTTTAGGGTTCTATAACGTGGAAGCTGGCTTGAAGGCTAGTTGGAACACAAATTCAACTTCCTCTGACTTTTTTGGAAACAGAATCTTTGCCCTCGGAGACTTAAACAATGACAAGTTGAATGATTTGGTCACAGTCACTGATGATCAGAAATCTTTCCAGCCCTATTATTACAACAGCGAAAGCTATAAATTTTCGCCCAGCCCCTCAGCAACAGCTGTTCCATCTGGCTACACTATTACTTCCATTTTCATGGGCAAGGATAAACAGTAAGGCCAGCAGACTTTATTCGTCACTATTTAAAACTCACAGACAACTGAGATCAAGCTATACGAGGCAAGTTCAGATGGTTCTTCATACACTGAGTCGCTATCAGTAGCGCCTATTCCCATCGAATACAACTCTCAGCCATTCTTCTTCGATATTAATGGTGACAGAAAGAACGAAATCATGTTCAACTCTCCAGGAACTACTCCAGAGATCATGGTAGGTTACATTGATGCCCAAAACAACTTCTAGCAAGCTAAGTTCAAAGACACCTACTTAGTCACTTCGGCCCAAGATTCAAACTGCAAGAAACCTCCCTCTGGACCTCTTTCAATTCCTCATTCTGCCACGTTCACTGATTTAGATGGTGATTGCATGCCTGATCTTTTCCTGACTAGATTAGTATCTGGACTACCTTAATAATTATGAGGTATTAGAATTTATTAACCTGAGTATGAAATTTACATTCAGAAACAAATCGATGGAAAGAACCTCTACTGCTACGTCCAATCAGATTCCTTCGCCAATCTACTCCCAACTGCTCCCGTAACTCTTCCACTAATAAGATCAGTGTAATTTAAATTTCATAATAAGCTTTGCTGACGTGGATAGAGATGCTATGCCAGATATGCTCTTCTTCCATGAATCTATATTTGCTTATAATATCCAAAATGATTCTTAATAATCCTCAGTGTATGTATTCTACAACAAGTACACTGCTAATGGGGTAGATGATACTAATCTCTGCAAGGGCGCCACTGATACTAATTACCTGGTTGCAAACAATATCTTCGCTCGTTTCTCAGATGTAGGCACTGACCTCTCCAACATTCAAAAGCAGATCATGTTCTTTGATGTTGACCAAGTCAAGAGTCTCAGCGACATGGCATCTGGAATCCCAGGCAAAGTCACTACTGGAGATATTGACGCTGACGGCTATCCTGATATTTTGATAACGGAAAGGTCACCAAAGACTCTGTTGAAATAACCCAAACCGCTATATTCATGAACTCCGGTGTACTCTCCCAGCTTCAAATTCACTTGGATCAAAGTATCTGCTTTAATTTTAAAGGATAGGTTGATAATGGCTTGACTAAAGAATCTCGTAGAGAATTCGTGGAGACTACTGGAGATTACAAAATCCAAGACATTGCTGGCTCACTATCACTTGGTGGAGTTTTTGCAGACATTGACGAAGATGGAAGGATTGATGTGCTCCTTCAAAAATCAGGAACCACCTCCTCTTATCACTAATTTTAAATAAATCTATGTAATTCCTCTGGAAAGACAGTGACTGACCTACTCTGTGTTTACAACAACTATGTGAAGGATACTTTCTTTTTGAAGGCTTTGATGGTTAATGCAGTAAACTAGTATGGCAATGCTCTCTCTGGCCCCAGCTATAGACTTATTGTGACAGATCTAAATGACTAGAAGTTTGTAGTAATAGGCAGTCAATTGACTCAGTCAGCTTACAACACCGTCAGATGCCCTACGCATATATCCATCAATATTTTATTAAAATAAATTTGCATATTTGGGAGTGGGAAGATCAAACAATTACGTGGAATCTTTCACTGCTGCATACTCAGCTGATGGTGAGCGATCTATCCGTATTTGGACTCCTATCATTCCTAATTCCCAACTTATCATATTTGCCCCTGACAACTCGGTAAACAACTGGACTCTCGAACTTTAAACTAAATATATATTTAGAATAACTGTTCATAAATCCAACAAGTTCTTTGACCTTGATTGTGATTGCTTGTTTGATTTGTCTGTACTTATTGGAATAGTAATAATTGTTCTTCACATTGGTGAAAAGAAGGAAGACCAGAAAAATAAAAAAAAGCTTTGATTATTTGTGATAACTTTCGCAATCTATTTTCATAATAATCATTTCTATTTTCTCAAAATTTCTACCCTTAAGCATTAGAAACAAAGAGGTTGAGAAATTAAGACTTAGAATTAAAAGCGCGATTCTAACTTTTAGTAAGCTCTTAAAAGAGAGATAAGATTTCTAGGTCCATTGTTTGTATTCATATGGTAAAACCTTGCATCAAAGTTCATACCAAAAATGGTAAGACCACTTTGGTAAATTAGCCAAAGTGGATGTATGCAAGGTTTGAAATTATGAAACCAATAATCCCACCAACTACTGTGTCACCGATATAGTGGCACTAATAGAAAATACGACCAAGTGCTACTAACGGAACTATAAACATCACGCTTAGCTAAAAAATATCAGATTCATAATTCCAACCCACAATCATCATTACACATTTAATATAATTATTGATTTTTTTATTTATGAATGCTGCTTATGCAACATCACCGCTTGGCATTGATAGGGTTCCTTTTTCCATACCAGAAAGGGAACCCAATCTTTAAACTTTATCTAGATGGGTCTCTATCTAGATACAAGCTTCTTCATTGTTTACGTCACTATTAGAACTAAAAGTAAAAGCAAGCTTCCTAGTAAAAACATAAACATTGCAGTCCTCCAAGCCTCATAAATTATATGAAATAATTATTTTTAATTCTCAGATGGCTTTCTAGTAGTTCTCTATTCCTTATATAAATCGGAGTATTGGATACCAGCATTAAGTCAAGCACTCTGTCTTGATATACGTATCCATATACTCCTGATAAACCAATAGGTAGGAAACAGTACAGACGATTGAATAGATAATTCAATATAATATTGCAATTTTTATTAACTAATAGAAGTCCAAAGAAGTATATTATTCTCTCCAAATAGATGGGGACTTCCATTCTGTGTATTCTCTGGCTGTACTTCTTATCTAGTTAATCTAGTCTTCTTAACAAACTAAGGTTATTCGAGTAGTCTGATGTGCAGCAAGTATCATGCTTTGACTCTTGCGACTGATTTAAATAATTTACAAATTCTCAAAAAATAAAATATATTTATTACTTTATTTTTATGAAGATTTCCAATAAGAGGGTGGAGATGATGCAGATTTTTAGTGTTTTCAAATTCAGCTTAATCTTGTACTGACTTAGAAAGTAGTCTCTTACTTCTGTAGTTAATGTTTACTGAATCTGAATTATCAAGGTTAGTTTAATTGAGATTTCTGACTTTCGTAATTTCCAGTTTAGATTTATCCTATTCATTAAGATGATGGTAGGGAGTAGCTGAGATTAAAGTTGCAGGTCCTGACTGCTCTAAGATTTCTGTTTCTGCAGATTCCTTGTGGGATCTTAGATTTTGAGTTGCTTCTATTGAAGTGCTGTTCAACATTTTAGTTGTAAGGGATGACTAGGGTGAAGGATCCATTTATATTATTTATTAATTATATCAGGGAGAGAGATAGACTATTAAAATCTTACAGTACTAGATATATAATTATCACAACTTATTTATAAACGTCATTAAAACTCTATAATAATCAGATCAATTCATATATTGCACTTTCTTATCACTGGAATTATAAACTGTCAGTTTTAATCTAAACACTTATTTTTATTCGATTTAACTTCCAATGATTTATCAGCTAGCAAGTTTAGCACTTTATGGGACTTCTTATATTTAAGTTTTCTCTTGGTAAACGGCAAAAGCTTATTCTTCTAGATTTTAAAATAAATAAATTTTTGGATAAAAATTTTTAATAACAAAAGATTTTAGCTATGTCAAAAGCTTTATTTTAATCCTTTAAATGTATTGAGTCTTCTTATTAGTTTTCAAATTGACTAGCATCCAAAAAGCCATTGGTTTGCTAAAATGATAAATGGCTATCTAGTGTTTGTGAATTCCAACCCTCTAAACCTCCTGTAAATCCTTATATATCTGTTTGCTTTGTCTTCTCTCTTGAGCTAACTTATTAAATTTAATCAAACAGAAATATGATTAATATTTGTTCTACTGAAGGGTATTTAGCATTTCAAGTAGTTAACTAGCTTTGAGTTGATCTTTTGTATTTATTGCATGGATTAGTTCCTGTTTTAGAACTTTCATTTTAAGAAATATTTTGGATTCTTAACTACTTTTGGGGAAACTATCAACACCATTCTTTCCCAAACTTATGCTTTCTAATCCCTAAGTATAGCAATAAGTTATTTATAAAATTATATTTAGTAAATCTGTAACAATTTTTATATAATTAAATATTTTATATTCAATTATAGTCAATTCAAAGTTAAATATACTTTCAGAATAAATTAAAATTTATTCATTTTTTAATTGTAGTATATATAATTAATTAAAATTAAATTATAAATTTTATATAAAACTAAGACACTTTTAATAACACTAAACGCTTAATTTGTCTGAAATGATTATAAATCTTGAGAAGGCAAAGGTCTTAACAAATGTTTAGAGTTTAATCTAGGGTTGAGTAATGACTTCGATAAGGAACTCTTCTTTCTATAATGTCTTGATAATTAGGATCTCAAATATAATAATTTGTGAGAGATCTTGTGATTGTTGGAAATTAAGTTTGAGAATCTAAATCTGATGTAATTGTGATTTATATTTTAGGGAGTTTAAAATATAAAAAAGAGAATGTCTGTATAACCAAAAGCTTCCTGAGTTTCGCAAGATAGCGTCTTCTCTCTGTTGCTTTTCTACTAATCTCTTATAGTCTTCTAATATCAAAACAAGATAAGACAAAATTCACAGAAAGAAAACTTTATTAAAGACAGAAAGCATATATTAATATTTAAGTTATTAAATCTACTACCATTTTTATAGATAAGAAATTTCATTCAGAATTTTATTTTACTATAGCTAAGAATTTAATAAAAAGAGTATAACATATTATACTAAAATTGAAATTGAATAAATTAGCTTCTAGTTTAAGTATTAAATTTAATTAATTAAACGAATCGATTCACCATCAAATTCTAAGACCTTTTCATCCTTGTAACTTTTTTTAGAGCTATGTCTGAAATGATACCTGCTTTACATCAAATCAAGCTGCTGAAAGGCAATGAGTATATGATGGAAAAAGAAATTTATATTAATTTTTGATTGGCTGTCGAACTATAATGAGGAGAATCAACTATTTAAAATTCCTAAAAAATTGCAACTCCCCATTTTTTTATTTAAACATATCAACTATATTAATTTACTTATAAACTATAGTCTCAATTGTTGTTTATTTTAAGATTTTTGAATCTATAATTACATATAATTATATATATATATATATATATATATATATATATATATATATATATATATATATATATATATATCCACAACTTATTTTTATTAGTAAAGCATTTTATCATGGTAGAGCTAATAATCATCTGTGTATAGAATAAGCTAAAATATTCTTTATTTTATAAAATTTATCTATTTTTAACTTCATTGTAGTCTTTATTAAATAAAATGTTACAAAACATTATTATTTTGCTAAAAGATTTTGAAGGAAATTTCTCCTTAAAATATAAAGCTTAAATTTAGGAAAGTATTTTAAAAAAAGATATATAGATTTTAAATATCTGGAGCTTTTGCTTTACATATTTTTAGGACTTTTCTATAAAAATTTTTTTATTTTTTTTTAAGTTTGATTCTGCTAACTGTATGGGAGGATTTCTTTTATCTTTGTATTTCGTTTGTTTTGTTGCTATCTGAGATCATCATTCTGGATTACATCAAAAGCTTAAATCAAATTTTAAAAAACCAAAAATTTTTTTGTTAAAGAACCAAATTGGAAAAAATTATACTTTTTAATTTTTAATAAACTTTTTTTAATTTCAATTAAAAAAATAAAATTTAATTTTGAAAAGATAAAGCTGATTCTTCAAAATTAGAGCTCAGTCCAATGGCTTATTCCATCTATTCAAAGTCGTAATCCCTTAAATTTAATATCACAATTAAACTATTCTAATATTTATAATCTTCATCAATTTAATCCTCTTTCAAAGCTATATTACCATCATCATCTCTATCGAAGCGCTTTTACTTTTATATAAAAAAATTTAATTAAAAAATAAAATAATTTAGCTTAAACCCCTGCTTTTTTTTAGTGTTGAATGCATAAAAATTAAAAAAAAAAAAAAAATTTTAAAATAAAATTTTTTATAATTTACTTTGTTTGAACCCTGTTTATTTTAAAAATGTTTTTTTTTTTTAAAAAAAAATAACCTTTTATTTTATTTTCTTAAGATTTGAAACATCTGCTTGTTCTAAATCTTTTTGGAGTGAGTTAATTAAAATATAATTTATAGTGAGCTCATTCTACACTCTGGTACTATAATTATTTTAAGAAAATAAAATTGAATATATATTGAATTGGGTTTCCTCTTCTTTTAGGTGAGCTGACTAGCTAAGTTTTAATAGGCTGTATTTATTATGCTTTATGTATAAAATCAATTTCAGAGTGGCTCTTTAGTGATCTATAGTTCACATAGAAACATTCTTTAATTAAATATTTTTTAAAACAAGGGCAGTTTTTTGAGTGTGCTGTTGCAAAGTTGCTTATCATGAGAGAGGCATCTGCATCTACAGTCAAAAGAGAAATATTTTATTAATTTTGTTCCTCCAACTTCTTCATCATAAAATTGGACTTCCAGGCACACAAAAAATATAATTTTGGGATTTAAGTATTAGCAATCTATAGAATATTATAGTAGGAAAATTAATTAATATTGGTGATCGGCTAAAATAATAAATGTGCAGTTGCCATTTCGTGCAAGTTAAAATCACATAATCACTCTCTGATATGATGCATGTTCGATACTTATCAAAAATTAGAATGATTTTCTTCTTTAATAATCTTCATAGCACTTCTCACCTGCGAGATATGATGCTCTTAATTTCAAAATAACTCATATAAAAGGATGAATATGATTGAGTGATTAAAGGTGCATTCTTCATAAATAAACTATTTATAAATACACAGGAATATAATACTCAAAGAAGATGGAGGGAATAACAAAGTGCAGCAATTTTAATTTTGAGTTATTTATTATTTTCTTTTCCTCCATATTCAAATCTTTTATGCCTTTCTTGTTATTAACTTCTACTTTACTTGATAGTCAAGTTTAAATAAGATTTACCAAAAATTTTGAAGTATTAATCATGTTAAGAGCTCTCGAATACTTGATTTTTTAGAAGTTTTGGATTTCATTTAGTCAAATCATTCTCTGCCTGTCTCTCTAGCACTCTTAAATAAAATATACTTTTTTTTGTCATTACCTCTTTTACCCCTTCTTCTTTTGAAAAATTATGCTTTGCTCCTGTTTAAAATAAAAAAAAATCGACGCTTGCCAAAGTGCATCCTTCTATTTAATCTTCTAATATTTTCGAGTTTATTTAAAAATAATACACCTTTAATCACTCAATAATATTCATCCTATACTTAAAGTGGAACTTAACGCTTCCAAATAAAAATTGTAAATAAAGTTCTTATAAATTTATGCTGAGTTGAATGATGTGATAATTTATAATATTAGTCACACTTCAACTCCCATTGATTAATTCCTTTTTAATTAAATTAACATCTATAAATAAATTACAACCCCATTTATGATTAAATTTTAAGCAATATTTTTGCTTTAAAATGAATAAGAAGAACACATAATATTCTTAAAGTATACAAAAAAAATTTAAGGCACAGCTGCAATTCTTTCACATTGTTTCTTAAATTGATTATTTTCATGAATCATATACACCTTCTATAATCTAAGTTAAAAATGTTTAATATGAATTTAATAATCATCATTGCTTCCTTTTATCTGAAAGGCTCGGAATTGACATCTAATCCCTATAAAACATTTTGACTCTCTATATCTTTCTATTTATTTTTATACTTTGAAGCTTCTGGACTTTATGCTATTCTGCTGACTAACTAAATAAATTTCGAGTCTCCCCCTTCTTATTAGTTTTGAGTGATTTAATCATCTGAGTCTTAAGTTCTTTTCACAATTATTCTATAATCATTCTAGGTTGAATAAACTTAATTATTTTAATCTTAAGTAGTCTTTTAATAAATATTTCATTTTTAACTAGAGTCCAAACTGAAGTTATATTTGTACTTGGACAGCTAAAATTATTAAAAATACAAATTTACGATTATTAAAAAAGCAATTAGCAAAAATTAATAAAATAGTTTGCTATTTTGAAACTTTAATTTAATCAACAATTTTTCTTCTCTATAATTATTTTGTTTTTTTTTTAAAGTAAAAGGAACTTATTCTTAAAACGATAAAAAGATTTAACAGATAACTTCTTACAAATTCTTTTTAAATTAATAAAATATAATTTAAATTAGAAAATATTTTTTTAATGGATATTTACTTTTAATTTTAAAAGATTTTATATTATAAGCGTTTAATGATGTCTGTGAGTAGAGGAGGATCTAATTTTGAATTACCTCGTGATTTTGTTGTTCTGTTAATTGTACCCACTCTTATGTTTATACTTAAAAAAACAAAATTACTTAAATTTATTACTCAGTCTATCTGTTTCTTAAAACCCTAAAGAGTTATGATTTGATTTCCCTAACTAATTATTTGAAAGACTTGGATAGTTTTGATTTATTTAATGATCAAGAGTTCTTTTTTATAAAGACTAATCTTAATCCCATTTTAAGTTTTCATTTTTATTTAATTAACCTTTTTAAAATGTCTCATTAAGTTGTTTGCTTATGGTTACAAAATTTTGACTATCATTAATTATTGACAAACTGCCATACGATTAATGTTGTAAAGCATCTTTTGCTTTTCAATCGTTACTAATTAAGGGCTATTATGAATTTTGATAAAACCTTTTCTTCAATGTTCGAAATTTTATCGAAGGTCAAACACAAAATAATTATTAAAAGTTTTTAAATTGCAAAAATAAATATGAAGCATAATGTAAAATTGGGGAATTAATATTTTAGAAAACCACTAAAATGGGCAAAAAATTTTATTAAAACTTTTTTTTTTATAATTGAATTAGATATTATTTTATAAATTGATTAAATTTAAAATTCTAGTTTAAACCTTTCCTTATTTTGAGCTAACTTAATCTATTAAAGCTATTTATTCTCTTTGTATGCAGGAAAAAAGGAGTAATAATTGAGTGGATACGGGTCGGGTGTATATGTCGATAAATGCTTAAAGGTTTTAATTTTTATTTTCTAAGAAAAGCATTTTTGAATATTTTAAAAATTTTTTGGCCAAATTTTTTTTTTCACAGTTAAATCTAAAATTACTAGAGAAGTGGGGATACTTCTGAAGTGCTAAAACCATTCGTCCTGATAACTTTTTCCTTGCTTTTTGGGTCGTTTTTATTAGAACTTTCCTGTTGCTTTTAAATGTTTCTTTGGGTACTCTGCAGAAAAGACAAGGACGCCAAAGAAGAACCTTCGTTTTTGGCAATTTTTGGATTTTTTCCTTTTTGGGGGGAAGGAATAGGGGAACCCCCGGATCTCCCACGTCGTCATACTATTAGTGACTGAGATCTCAGGAATTTTTGGGTTCCATCATGTTGAATCGTTGTTTTGAGAGCTTTTTCTCATCAGCAAGAATTGCTTTGAGGAACGAGATCTTTTTTCCATCTTGTCGGAAGGAACAAACCAATAAGATTTTTGTTACTCATATAGAGCTTTTTTACTTGTAAGTAGGTCCCTGAGGGGTCTTCCTTTGCTTGGAAACCCTGTTGCTCAACTCTTGCGCTTCCACTCTTAATCCCTTATATGTGAAGAGGTCTAATCAGAAGAGAGGAAGAATATTTTATATTTATATCTACGTCCATTTTAAAAGGAAGAGGATTTAATTTTGTTGAATATGAGAGTTATTTTATGATCTCGTCTTTAAATTTTTTTCTTCAATTTTGACTTCATTTTTTAATTTTTATAATGAATATATTTTTATTATAGTTGAGAATTAAATTAAAATCGGTAATATATTAAAATAATAAAAGGAGAATTGCTAATATGAGCAGTTAAAATTGCTTAAACAGCCCTCGATCTGTAGCTTGTTAGATAGCTATCAAAATTTAAAATGAGTTTCTTCTTTAATTATCTTCACATCTGCCTTCAGCAGCGATATATGGTGAACGCATATTTTTATATTTAAATATCTAAAGCTCTTTAACTTGTGTTGCTTTTAACTCCGTACTGAGCACTCCCTCATTTAAAGTTGAAAGGATATAAAGTTATTAGAATTCCATTCTAAATCAAAAAGTCTAATAATTTTTGAAATAGGACACACTTTAACTACCTAGACAATTTGCCATTTTAATTTAAATTCTAATTAAATTATCTTTTATATTAATTTTTTTATCTATATTTCATTTAATATTTGAATGAACATAGTTTCATAATGAATTTCTGAAATGGGAGTGATTAAGACAAATAATGCATGATAAATATGCAAGGTCATTTACCACATTTAACTATCCTGATCAATTAAGTGTTTAATTTGAATTCTATTATGATTTGTTAGTTAACCTAATAATATGCTTATAGCGATTAGCTAATTAAAAGTTATAATTAATAAAGTAAAACTCTAATAAGATGACGAAAACCTGTCAAATACGTCTTGCAGATTTTAACTAGACAAAATTCAAAATTCTTTTATCTATGCGGAATGCATGAAATCTGTCGGGAGTACTACCAAAATATATGGTAAAGTATAACTAAAGGGAAATATGTTTTCTCTATTATCAAGATCTTCATTTTTGTTTTAATCAGTATTGCTTAGGTAAATAAATCCTAAAATATTTTAATAGAGCTGAGAATTTAATAAAAAAGAGAATTAAATTAGATATTAAATTAAAATGGAATAAATCAGTGGCAGTTAAAGTGTGTCAGATTTAAATAATGATTACACCATTCGATTCAGCATAAAATTCTAAGAACTTTTTATCCTTGCAACTTTTGTGTGGGAGCGCTCATTCCAGAGTTATAAGCGACACAAGTTTTGATGAAGATGAGTATTACGATGAAGAGGAATGCGCACATCATATCTCGATGCTGAGAGGTGCTACAAAGATGATTAAAGAAGAAACTCATATTATTTTTTTATAAGCTATCGAACAAGCTGCAGATGAGGGGGTGAATCTACGATTTCAACTGACACCAAGTTGCAACTCTCCATTTATTATTTTAACCAATCACCGATTTTAATTAAAATTCCTACTATAATTATTTTAAGAATTATATTCATTTTATTTTTAATAATTGGAATTTAATTAAATGAAAATAAAAAATTATTTGAAGTTTAGCTTTTCACAAAATTATAGATATATTTTCCATAAAATGGTATTTCCCATATTTTTAAAAGTAATTTTTATCTTTCGTAAAGATAGTAAGCCAATACTCTTCAAGAAAATAATTTGATTTATGATTTCATCTAAGTTATTGGTATTATAAAAAAAAATAATAAAAAGAGGGACAAATGCGCATTTTCTTACACCAAGTATATTCAAGCATTGAAATAGATTTAAATTTCTTCTCTTTAGTTATAGTGCTTTCAAATTATAATGGAATATATTTAATGCTGTAAAAAAGATTGCCTTATTATGTAACCAAGCTGGAATACTTGGAATAAACCTAATATAGATTTTAAGTCTGTATAATTTTAACACAATTTAATCTCAAGAAACACTAAGTACATAAAAATCCTCAAAACTCCATAATATAATAAGAAAGTGAATAATTTTTATATAATTAGATTAATACTTATAATAATACTAAAATTTAACCTTAAATGGGCAAATATAACTTTACAGTTGACATAACCACTGAAATTGAGAGGTAGCTGTCCTACCATTCGACTTTAAGAATCACTCACACTTGAATGTCTAAACCCAAGTTGTCTGCTTACCCATAGAGATTGATGATTAAAACCCTAAAAGTCAAGCAAGCGCTCAAGTGGATTAATCACCAGAGATCATACAAAGTTAACTACAAATTACTCAAAATAAATTCCATTAATTTTTATTACTCCTCCTTTTTTGTAATTTTTTTTTATTCTTATCTTATTATAAGGCAAACAGAACTTTTATAAAATTGGCGATGATGAAAACATTAAATTAATAGTTTTAATTTAAATTTATTTTAAAATCATCGCTAAAGAGTTCTTGATGATTCAATTCAGCATCAAGATTCAGGCCACAAGATTGATTGATTGATTAATTATTTATTTAAAGAACAAATCAGAGAGGAACTGCCAGCATGATAGTATTTATTATATTTAAATGAGAGGGCAAAGATTTAAAGATGACTTTGAGGATGCCTCTGTGCTGCCTAACTACCTAGTAGACTGCGTGTTTTTTTTATGTGGGTGAAATCAGCAGAGTCCTAAGCTGTAATCGAATTTGCAGCATGGTTTAGTAAGCATTGATAAACATGGACAGAAATTCTTTTTCAATCTACCTTTCAAGCTAAGAGAGAGAAAATCAAACTTTTTATATATACTTACTATATTATTATTTATATCCAGTTGAACCTATCACACTACAGAACTCTCTGCTTCCTTGCTTTATTGTTTTTTAAAGCTAAAATGCATTTTTTAAACAATTTATAACTACTATGACCTTCATTCAAGAATATCTAAAGATGTGGGATTTATGATAGGTTTGGGCAGATAAGTCTAAACAGAAGATTATTAATGAAAGACTTGAAACAAGAGTCTATTGTTTTGAGGACCATGGACTTGCCTTATCAAAATTTCTAGATCCTTTTTCAAAAATCTTTTTTGAGAGTCCTGCGAATCTTAGCCTGCTAGAATTTCACCATGACTCGAAATTTTTGTAAAGTGAGATGGCATAGGAGAAGCAGATTTTTTAGGATAACTAATCGTAAGCTAGATTAAATTCAATTATAGCTGAGAATTTAATAAAAAAGAGAATGAAATTTAAATATAAATTCAAATTATATTTGAGTCAGTTATGCGTGAGTTTTTTGTTTAAATTATGATCATTCGATTTAGCTTTAAAAATCTAAGCAACTTTCATCCTTGTAGGAGATCTGCTAAGCGAGGTATCGACTTCGCAAGTTTTTAAACTTGGTTTTCTTATTTTATCATAGTCAAAAACATAAAAATATTGCTTCAGAAGCTCCTATAGTAATGAGAGTAGAACGAACTATTCTTATAATTTAAGGAGCTATAAAGAAAGCTTTGTATTCTTAAACTTAGTTCTTAATTTAATGGCAAGCAGTTCACAGCTCTTCATTTATTATTTTATCTTAATTCCCGTTTTCATTAATCATACTTAAAAATCTAATAAATTAACAAAATTTTATCTAAAGAGCAACTATTTTAAATTAATTTGAAAAGTAATAAAAAATTATCTAAGTCCATCTATAAAATATAATTTTTTATTAAACTTCCTTAATTTAAGAAATTTAGAATATCTTCTATAAGGCACTGCTGATAGCTTCAATTTTAATATATATTTGAGCCTCAGGCGACCTAGAGACAAGCTATCGCAGAATTTAATTTTTAATTTGAGTGGATCTGAACTTCATCCAACTTCAAATGAGTGTCAAGCTTAAAGCAATCTCTACTAGATTACTCTAAATTGAAGCTTCATCTGATTTTATCTTCAAGTTAAAAATCATTTTATTTAAAACAAACTCAGTCGTCTCTATCCTCCTAAAGTTTACAATAAACAGTATAAGCAAACATCTCTCACCCTATTTAAAATTTAAACACCCAAGAGATTGTATAAATTATTATTGGCAGATCAGTTTCTAATGATCTAAGATAAACTAGTGGCTAGCAAATGAATGCTCAACCATTAGGAGGCTCACAAATATCTGGTCATTAAATATATTTATTAGTTGAAAAATTAGGTCTAGCAAGATCACCTCTATCGTCAATTCCAGTTCTCTCTTCTGGAAAAAAAAGAATTTATTATAATATGAATTGACTAATTTGGAAAAAAACTAAATAGCTAATCCAAGCCAAGTTATCTTATTTAAAAATAGCGGGCTCAAATCAACAAAGAGAATACTTTATAAATATTTTATGTTTTTATTAGAGAACTAATCGAAAACTGCCTAATCTCAATAAGGTCGATTTGAAAGAAAGTGCGACTTGAGGGGTTTGCCTTTGAAAATGTATTACAAGTCATGTATTTTCCTGATTTCCTGCTCAGAATGCGCTATAAATAGGAGCAAAAGGGTGGCGCCATTCTGTTTTATTGAGACTGTAAATCAATCTGTAAATCAAAATGCAATCTTTCCATTCCTATTGAACTTCATTGATGAGTACTAGGCTATACTTCATAGCAGATAGAAATTTTATGAGCAGCTACAGGAATACTCAGGAGGTGTGCAGATGCACGTGGAAAAAGGAGTGAACTAAATTTTAATTAATTAATCCATCGAGGATTAGTATTTTTTATTAATCCTTATAATTCTAATTTAATTAAAAATTGAGATTAAAACATAAAAAATAGTAATTTAATTTTTTAGCGATGGATTTACAAAATCACCTTTTCAATGATATCGTTGAGATGGTGAGGGATATTCTTGAAAAATCTTAGATAAAGTAATAAAATAATGAGAAAGTATTAAAAAAGCTTTACTATATTAAAAATATAAGAAAAAGACCTTTTTAGACGAACTGAAGTCTTGCTTGTTATAAGCTAAACTTAAGGAAGCCATTAGGCCACTCCTGTCTTAAACAGTTCGAAAAAATTTAATCAAACAGATGTTTTCCGATATCATTAACCTTTAGAGCTTAAGTCTTCACAATCGTATGACTAATCTGCATCGTCGTCCTCTGAATTTTTCATCTTTGTTGTAAACCATAGCCAATCTTCAGGCTTTTACTTCTGAAGTTCAGCCATAAATATGCCACATTGTTGCCAGTGAGTCTTAGAAAGATTAGATAGATCATCTAATTTGCCCAATTATTCAATGGGGTCCCAGGAGTCAGAAACTCCTGTAATTTTTTCCGCCATGGAATCTTCAGAGATTACTACAAAAATTGCAAGATAAGAGAGTAGAGCTGTTATGGAGTGGTTAGGACTTTTTATTGTGTGGTTCTCCACAAATTGAAGGAATGTTTCAAATATGAAATTTAAGCTTTCAGGTGTTAAAGTTCATTGTGTTCAATGTATTGCCTGAGTCATCATAGTTTGAATGAATGAAGTATGATATAAGGGAAGTGGATAAAGTCAAACCTCTTTTACTGCTTTTTATTGGCTTATTCAGGTGTTTGAGGGTCTCTTGTTTGTCCCATTTGTGTACCCATTCTTTCTTGATAAGTTAGGCATGTTTTCCTTGGTTGGGTTCCAGATTTATCTTGTTAGTCAAGTCTAAGGTGAGTTGAGATATGTTAGTCTTGCCAACTTTCCAAAAAAAGTTTGCTATCTTGAGATTATTGTTTCTTTGGATCTTAGGTTGTATGTCAGACGTTGAGATTAGGTTATTTTGTTGAGAAAGATTCAACCATCCTTGTCTCTAGTCTTTTGATATTCTATTTTAATTATTCAATATCTTATTAGTGGTTTTCGACTTTATAATTAAAAGGTGATTAATTTGTGAAGTGGCAAATTTAATAGTGATTCACGGGTTTATTTCTAATTTTGAGATTAAAATTTTTTTAAAGATTCGATTCTGCCTCCTATTAAATAGTAGATTATTTCCCCGTCTGAGCCACTTGTGTATCTTTGCCATTCAATGGTGATGGTTTTTATTGTTCAAAGTAGGTTTTGTCCTGAACCGACCAGTGCTAATGATAACCTCAATAGCGTCAAGGAGGGTTCGTTTACTATCATCTGCTTTTTGGAGATCTCTGATCACTCTTTGAAATGTTCATATATGAGTTAATTATTGAAGAGTCTTAAGTGGCATTCTAGAAAGAGTTGAAGGTCATAAGGAGATCCCTTTTGAGAGCTCATTATGTTGCCTAATGATTAGTTTAATTCCATGTTTTGTCAACACTTAATCACTTTATGGAGACTTTCCATAGTTCTTGTTATCGAGTTTGTTTGAAGTATGATATTGAAGAGTTGAGTTAGTACTGGAATAATGCTGTTTTATAGTTGGAGAACCATATTAGATGTTGGTACTTTAATCGTTTACTGTTTCTACGAAGCTATTAACTTCTAATTTAATAATATATTTAAAATTCTTTAAATAAGTAAGATATTATAGTGAACAATTTATTAGATTATCTTAGTTTATAAACAAATGCAAATTAAATAGAAAGTAATTACAAGCTGGATTACAAATGAAAAATAATTAATTAATTAGGAATTAAGAGAACCCCTAATAGGACATATAATAACTTAATCGATTTAAAGTTAATTCACAGGCGTAACTCCTTGATCAGTTGTGGCACGTCACGTGAAAGCCTAACCATCAGTTATTTAGTAATGACGCACTACTCCCATTTAGAGACGAGAGAGAATCTCAGTGGTCTGACAAACTAGCAGTCACTGATGTCGATTGAAATCCACAGGTTTTCAAAAGTGATCGCCGAAAAACCCATAGACCATTGCTGATCAGGAGCAGTAGCGGGAGAAAAAATAGCAACCACAAATGAAAAATAAAATTAATAAGGAAGGAAAATTATGGTAACACCTTTAAACTTATTCGAAATCAAATGACAATCCACACTCGCAAAATATTGACTTGCACCTAAATGCTTATGATACAAACTTGAAAATGGCAATTGTAAAAAGGTAAGATAATTCCAAAGTTGATTAAATTAATTTTAGCCACTCATAATAATACCTTCCATCGAGATTCCAAAGATATCAGTATTCAATTTTCAAATGCCAGTTTTTTATTATACTCTCACACACTATAAATACACAACTCACAGATAATTTCAGTATTTATATGAAAATTACACTTATATTTGTTTTTCTTTTTTCTATTAAAATAAGAATATTGCAGGAGATGTATTTGAATATATTTTCATCAAAAAATAATCTATTAAATCCTTCACTATATTTTTTCTTTAAGAAACTAATTTAAATTAATCTGAGAAAGTAGAATTATATTTATAAGTCTACCATGAAATAAAAATTTATTAAACTTCCTTAAATTAAGAAATTATTAATTCCTACAATAAGGGAATCTGCAAGTTAAAACTTATATAATATTTAAACTGAGAGCTCGGGCACAGGATATTTAAGTTCTAAATTAGATCTGAGATGAAATGTAATCAAATAATAAGAAGAAAGATATTTAACTTCAAATTCGCAAACGAACAATAAAGTCTTTAAGAATTAAGCCTAATAATTTTCTGACTAAAATTACTAAAATAGCAAAGACCTCATTTTATTATAAATTTATTTAAATAAAACTCAGTAGTCTCCAAATCCAATGAATTAGCAAATACTTCAATCTACTCAACAGTAAAGAAGAGAATTCTCCAACAGCACATATTAATTTATGATAATCAAATCAAGATATATATTTATATATAAATTATTATTGATACATATCTTCACAGCAATTAAATTCGAATTGATATGGGTATGCTCGAACAATCTCATTATTTGGAGGAGTCAAAACAACTCTAACGTTCTAATCCAAAGACTTAATAACTATTGCATATCAATCAACTTGGTCATTAAAAAATATAATTAATAAGTTTAATTTGGTAAAGCTGCATCACTGTAACAATCAGCTCCATCATTCCTTCCTAGAATACATTTGATTTTAATATGTATTAATTAATTTGGAAGAGCATCATTGATCCATCAAATTATATAAAATTTTATATTTAAATAATTAAATAAAATTGTTACTTGCTCGTAGGCAAATATTCTTAAGTGTAGGACAAAGAAAATACTTTATAGAGGACAGCGAATTCTGACAGAAATATTCACTGAGTATTGCATAAGAATGATTACCGCATATGTTTAAAGCTGGCTTAACTTTGCAATTGTAGTATTAATCAGGAACTTTTACAAAAATAAATAATCTGAATTTTTAATGATAAAATTTTAAATAATTTAGATTGTGCGAAGGAGTACAGTTAAAGTTAATAGATTAGTAAAATGTGCATTTAAGAATCTACATAATCTTATCCTCAATTAAAGAACTATTTTACAAATAAAAACGTATTTCAAATATGATAAAAGCTCGATCCTTGATAAAAAACTTGCTAGAACAATCTTCAAATAATTAATGAGAGGCTATCAGCTATGTTTTACAAACTAATAAGTCAACTGAAATAATTATACTAAAACTTTCAATTAATTTTAACAATTATTATTACAAATTCTAAGATGGCCTGCAATAATAATATAAAAGAAATGGAATTAAATAAAAAAATTTGTTCAAGGTTTATTTGGGCAGTATTATTATTAGATATAATATATTTTAATCGATAAAAACACTCACAAATGAGAGCCATAAAACAAGACTTATGAAGCTCACGAAACATGTGCCAGCAAAAACAAGTCCACATACATGAATTACCATACATGTGCTTAGAACGTGAGTAATGAGACATAATTATACATCAAGAGTTATAAAACATTAGCCTAAATTATACCAAAAAAATAAATATGCACACAATTTGAATATACTGTGTCTATTTTTAATAAAATAAGAAAGAAATAATTTTCAAAATAAATTAATTTAGCATTGATATAGTAAATATATAAATTTTCTAGCTCATAATATTTTTAGTAATTATTTATTCACATAAATTATAATTCTAAAAATATTTAAATATATGAAACTTGAATGAATAAATAAAATAAATTTTCTATTTTAATTTTTATTATCGAAGGAAGGTCTTTTTCTATTACAAAATTTATTATAATTTTTAATTAATTTATTTTAATTTTATTTTTTTTAAAAATTAAATTAAAAAATGAAAAAAAAGGGATTTTAATAAATATTTGCCAAATTAGTTAAAATTATTTTATCCCTTTTTTTTATGAAAATATAATCGTTTTTAAAAAAAAGGGCTTTAAAATTTTGAATAGTTCTTTTCTAAAAAATTAAAGTAATAAGTTCTTAGAATTTTTATTTAAAAAAATATTTTTTAAAAATTTTAGAAAATTCAAAAAAAAAAAATTAAGATTTAAATTTAATTTTATGATAATTGTTTGCCAAAATATTTATTAGCTTAATATGGAAATTTTAATTGTAAATCATTTAAAATTGAAATGATTGCAAATTGCATTGAGATAAACTAAATTGAACAAAGCAATATATAAAGTTAGACAAATCAATTTTTTTAATTTATCATTATTTGCTATAATAAATAAGTTATTAATAATTTGGATCTTATAGATAGACATATTAGGAATTAAGCACCCCCATCCGTGGGCATATAATAACTTAATTGTTTTAAAGTTAATTGACAGGCGTAACTCCTTGATCAGTTGTGCCACGTCACGTGAAAGCCGAAACGTCAGTTAGTTAGTGATGACTCACTACTCTCATTTAGAGACGAGAGAGCATATCTTGGAAAAAACCCAAAAAAAGGCTTTCCTCTGATCACCGCAAAAACTCACATGATCAATGCTGATCAGGCGCGGTATAGGGGACAAAAATAGCAACCAGACACTTACCAAATAATGGCTCAGATCTGACTCTTGGCGTTAGGTGATCACCTTTGATCTTTTAAGCAATAAAGAGCTTGATTATCTTAAAGTTGATAAAGAAATATTTTGATTAGATAATTCATTATGTGTTATTGGCTTTTACCCTAAGTAGGATTTTATTTTTTGTTCTACTTTGTTAATGCGATCAATATATCCAAATTCATATTTTACTACAATCAGAATCTTCCCTAATTTTCAATATAAAATTATTAATTAATCTTTCGATTAAAATTCATCAAAATCTGGCATTTTATCCCAATAAAAATACTTTAAATATATAATTTTTAAATTATTAGCAGCCTATCAAAGCCCATAATAAATATACCACAAATTAATGAATATATTGTATAAAAATTATTCCTTTTTTATTTAGTGGAGTAAATATCAAATTAAATAATTAATGAAAATAATTTTTATAATTCTAGTTTATCTTTGGTGGTTATTAATTTCTAGAAGCTGTTTAAAGAGTGAAATCCTTTTGCTTTAAAAACTCCATTTCTTAAACGAGTCTAATAATTTAATTAATTTTGTATATTAATTATTGCTTGTGTATCCTTAATTTACTACATTAATTATTACTGGTAACTTTAATAGTTTTGATGGAAGTCTAAGGTTTTTATTAAAATGATTATTCAAGTATCTCTCTATTCTATAATTTTAACTTATTTACAAAGTCTATGCAAATTGAAATCAATAATTGTCTTCCAAAAAAATGAGACCTCCACTTATATATCTACTGGAAGAATTTCAGTTCTGTTTGGGATAGTGAAAATTTTTTATTGAAAGATTCCAGACCATTTCTCCTTAATACTCCTAAATTTATTAGAGGCATTACCTCAAAGAGACTGTCAATCAAGTCAAGAGCATAATCAATTTAAGGAGGGCTATTTAAATAAGCTGAGATTTATTGCTGATAAGATACAGTAGATGTTTAAAAAAATAAGATCACTCTAAATAGACAGATTAGTCTGATAAAACGCTATCATTAACCAAAATGGTTGACTTGTACTACGACTATAGGTAAAAATAAATTACGCATCTTTGGTTGGAATATTGAAGTATTTGAATATAAATACTTTAAAACAATTTGATCTCAGAGGGATAAATTTAGTTCAATTTTTTCCACATTTAAAATCCTCTATTTTTGTAAAAATTCACATAGAAGTTTCAACTAATTTGGGATAGAAATCCATAAAATTAGTATTTGGTTGTCCAAGAGACTTCGATTAAAATTTTAAAAATATAAGGAATGACATTTTAGCCTCCAAAGATCATCTTATTTTTCTTTTTTAAATATGTTTGTAAAGTAAGCTTTTAAATTGCTCATCCTTTAAGTGTAGTAGGAGACCCACTCCATAGTCTTAATAATGATGATATGGCTCTCATATATCAAGTGATGGATTCGAATGTTATGCTCGAATTTTTTTTAATGCCTTGAGAAGTTTGATTCCTTTTAAAATAATAAATTATAAGATTCTGACTATTAGTAAGAAAAGAATAAGTTCTATTTTTTTAATGATATCTTTAAAAAAAATTCTTAAAATAAGCAAGATTGAATAAAAGGTTATAGGTTAGATAATTTAATATAAAGAATGATTACCACTTCCCAATAGATTAATTAAAAAACTTATAGATTTCATTATCTTCTTTATACTACTTGCAGTTTTTTTAATAGAGCTTTCTCCCATAGCTAATCGCTCTTTATTCTACTGCTAGTCTTTAATACAGTCTTTAAAACGTCAGATCTTGAGATGTCATACACGTCATTTTCCTCATCATAAGTTTTAAGTTTCTTCAAAAGCTGTGTGAATCTTTTCTCAATCTACCACCTGTAGTAAATGCCATCTGGATTTTCAAAATAACAGACTACTTATTCGATTTCAGGGTCTGGAATATCAGTTTTAGAAGATGAGTTGTACATTAATTTACGCTAATTTTTGGCTTCGATTTGTGCCATTTAAGCTTTAATTTATTGATCTTCGATAAATTTCAACACCCTGAATAGCTTATGATGAACTTTATAAGCTGGCTCTACCTCCTAATCTTCAAATTTATCTTCAGAAGCATAATTTTTGCTTGTGCTTGAGTCTTTATGATTTTAGTCTTACATAATAACATCTTCTTAATTGTGTTCTCTCTATGCCCTCTTGGATTCTAACAGCACTTTCTTCTCTTATGAGTTTCTAAACATCGCCTTTTTTATTTAATCCCTCATCATCTTCAATCTTGACGATTTATTCAGCTTTAGAACAATCTACAGAGCTTTCAGGATTCAAACGATCTGTTACTTTATTTACTAGCTTTGAGTCTCTTTTCTTTTATAGATCTATTTCAGTTTATTCCAATATGTTATTTGCATCCTCTACTTCTTTACTAACAGCTTTCAAAGCTTTAGCAGATTCTAAGGCTGACGATGATACCCTGTTACTGTGGAAGGTATTTTACTCTATATTGAACTTTGCTGTCTTCTTTGGTCTTCCTCTCTTAACTTAGGACCCATCTGGATTCTCAACTCTCTTTTATTTCTTGAGGGCTTATATTTCTCTCTTTTGTTCCTCTTTAAGATTATCTGATTTTTTATTCAGCTCGTTCTCATTTTACATAGCTGGAGACTTTAAGATGCCTTAGACCTTCTTTTAAGAGTTAGTTTGAGATTATGAAGCAGCAGAGTTATGAGCAACTTAAATTAAATTGGAGCCGGGAATTTGTTGAGAAGTATTAGAAACCTCTGCTTAGGTCTAACTCTACTGAATAGGCAGGCTCGGATTTTAATCTCCATTTAGTTTATCATATCCATGTTTCTAACCTTGGCAAGAACTCCCTCTCATCAAACTAGATTCTCTGTTAGCACCCGATTAAGAATTTCTGCTTCTGAAACCATGTTTGTCAATGTAGGAGTTTATACCCAAAGTGATAAAGTAATTCAAAACTTGCTGGGAACTTTCCTATTTAAAATGATACCCAAGCTATTGTAAGATCGCTCCTAATTTCTCATTCAATTTAATTTCAGGTATTTAAACTTGCAGTAATTGTTAGTATCTGAGGAGGCTAGTTCTTATTTTTTAGTTTCACCACCAATGCTGATTTCTCATAATCCATTTGATTAGAATTGAAGTTCTAAAGCTATAGCTAGGCTTGAGAAATCTAATAAGCAGATTAGTAAGTTTGCAAAAGATTCAAAGCTTATAACTAAGGCTGAAGAGCTACTGCTGTAAGAGTTTATTTCTTAGGGTACGATCATTCCTGGTAACTGTTACTGAAAAAGAAGAGGAAATTGCTGAAGTTAAGTAGTTTGCTGTGGTTGAAGTTGATTGCTTTATAGCTATGTAAATAATTAGAGCATACTCTGCATGGCTAGACTTTACTATAAATCCTCAATCTAAGGTACTTACAAGTTGCTGTATCCAGGTTGAGGTGAGGAGCATTCAAGGTCAAGCTTTTATCTTTTCGATGGACAATCTCCTTATTGTGACTGCTTTTTTTTAGTCTTTAAAATTTTATGATGATTAGTTTATTCAACTTATTCATTTGTTGGACTTTTGATAATATCCTCATCTTTATCTTATTCTAGAGAGTCCATATTTGCCTGCTCAATAAGCTCCTATTGAATTTACAGCTTTTTACTCTTTTTCTATTTCTTTTCTTTCTTGATTTCTTAAATTGAGATATACTGCATCTGTGGATCAAGTCCCTAGAGCAAATTCTCTTGCTGGTCAGGATTAGGAGAAATAGCTGTGCTCATTTCAATAGGAGGATCAATATTTTAATACATCTTATTTTGGTTTGGTTGATTCTTTGGTTTATTTGTTGAGCCTGGCTTCCTACCTCTTTTTTTAAGAACTGTGCTGCTCTCTTCATTATTATTAAAAGCTTCATACATCGGACTTTAAGGTCTGTTTCCAACTCCTTCAGATACTCTTCTTTTCTCTTACTTCTTTTAGCTTAGAGTTTTAGCCGCTGTTTTTGGAATATTATTAGACTCATAAAGCTGCTCCTCGTCTTCATCTTGATTTAGGATACTAATGACATCAACTGGCGATATACTATAAGCCTCTCTAAACCGCTTAAAGAATACAAGAAGGGTTTTTAGTTTGGTGTCTAAACTGCTTCAAATACTTTTGCTTTATCTTCTCAGGATCCTTTAATTCTCCATCAATTAATTTTTTGATGAGTCTCCCTGCCTTTTCTTGATGAAGCTTACAAAACAAGAAGCATGGATCTAGCTTTTAACCTATTGAAAAGGGATTGATAGCTGTCATCTACAGAACATCAGGGAAAGCTTATTGCTCTGAAGCACACTAAAAATGGAAGCTTATTTTGCAATCTGAAAAGCTGCAGTAAACTTTATATCCCTCTATCTTGTCGCAGAGTCTGCAACTTTCATCTAAATGAGTGAAAATCTCTCTCTCTAGTACCAAGAAATTGCCTTTGATCTTATCCTTAGAGTTGAAATCAGTGAATTGCAAGCACTGAGTCCAT
>JAJKFJ010021526.1:0-12693 GCA_027382625.1 Tetmemena sp. SeJ-2015
GTAAGCGACATCAGTCTTCATTTCTTCCAAGTCATACTTCTTGATCTCAGATTGAATGTTCTGCAACTGAATATCTTTCTCTCTCTTCAAATCTGCTTTAGACAAAGGTGGCTAGCTGTTAATGGAATTGCCGGTTGCATTCACTTAACCTTGACCTGATAACTGGTTTGTTTCGTTTCTGCCCTTAGTTGGTTGGATGTTTATAGCTCCTCTTATATTACAATTCTAAGAAAATAGGATTATTTCCTCCTTTAGACGAACCTGGTCTACCACTTCCTGCTCTTGCCTGAGATGTTCTTTCCTTAAGATTCTGCCCTACTTTCTAAGTCATATTGATGATATTACATTTAATAAAATTTGACTAATTATTGTTAGGGTCTACCTTGCCTGAATCCTTTCTAGCGTTTGCAGGAGAGGAAAATATAAATTTTATTATGAGAGCGATCTTTGGCCCTTACATCTGCAGCTGCTTTCTTTAAACTTAAGATTAGAAATGGAATCTTATCTAGAGCACTAGATCTGGATTCTGCGGCATAGTTGACTGTAAACTCAATCTACACTCTGGGTACTTCTTCATCGTTCTCAAGCAGGATTCCATCATATACATCATCATCAGGATGGTCAAACAAAGTAATCCACTCACTCATATTATCATCATAAATCAAATTACTACCTTCTCTAATTGAACTGCGCATAAGGTCTGCCTATCTCAACTGGGTTTGTGGAACTATCCCCGAAGTAGCTATCAATTAGGAAAGTCACGGATCCATGTCTCTCCTCATCCTCTCCTAGATTCTTAGCCACGAGTACAAGTTTCTCATTTTAGTTAGCTCCTTTCTTTATAGGAATCTAAAGTCTGGACTGGTCTGAGAGCACTAACACATCTAGTAGTTTCTTGCCGTGGTGGAAGTAGAAACCCACCGTTGACTTATTCACCTGGTAGTCTAAGAATTCAGCGTCTAACAACGCAACACTCAACACTCCTATGAAGGATTTTAATAAACTCTGATCTCTTTGAAAAGGGATAGGAAAAGTGGTTGTAAATAATATGAGAGATTTTAAGAAAGAAAAAATGAAATAAGTTCTGATGATGGTGGGTATGGGTTTGTGGTTAGAACTTACTTTCTTGGGAGGACATATTTAAATTCACTTAAAAATTAAATTAGTTACTGGTCACTCCTCAACACCACTAATTAGTTTCATCATGCAATATGAAGGATAAGGTGAATTTATATATTCAAAGAATAGCTTTGAGCATTTGAGGAAGAACCCTGGTGAAGCTAGTACAACTGCTAGCAGTAGTCTCAGCTCACTATTCTAAAAACCTGCTACTTAAAATGCAGCAGGCTCAAACGGCATAAGAAAGAGCCATGTCGCCTCTTCCACTATGATGATGTTGATGAACCCTCAAGGACCCAAAGCAGGTACCGCCAAAGGAGGAGTGCCCACTCAGTCCTAAAAACCTTACACATTCAAAGCTGGATAGAAGAAATGATCAGTCCATCATAATTCATGAGGAGAAGAATAAGTTATTTTATTTGCAAAGAAAATGCAGTTTGTTAACTCTCAACTGATAGTTGAGTATGGGTGGAGGAAAAACTAGTTTCTTTTGTTTATTTTTCTGAAAATTTAATTTTTACTGATATTTCTCATATTTTAGATGCTCATTGGTTGAATTTGAGTGTAAGTTAAGTTTATGAAATTAAATTAGACAAGAGGAGGTACTTTAAATGAGGCAATCTTATTCTTGAATCCTACGATTCATGCTTATTTATAATAGATGAACTCTCTTTATATTCAACAAAATGAAAAATGTATTCATTTTGAGTTACAATCTTACGAGAGCGAGAAACATATTTCTAGTCTCCATTACATCGCTTCTACAAATAAACTGAACTAATGATTGAGATTTAATTTTGCTTTGAAATTGTGAGAGTTTATTGAGATACTTGGACCTCTTGAAGGTCTTTTTAACATTCCACATATCGCCAAAGCAATAGTTTTCCATTTCGCTGAGTTCCATCTGCATGGTTGCATTAAACTCAGGGTGGAACTGGAAGCAGAGTGCTCTATTAGGAATGGTATAGATCTCAATATCGCAAGTAGATGAGTTTCCCAACAGGACTGCGTCTTAAGGAAGCTTGAAAACGCAATCGCCATGGGACTGTTGAATGACTAGTGGTGGCAGAGAGGGATTTTCATGAATCTTATCGTTAAGAGAAGCAGCAGTTGAGTGATTTTCATCAGAGCTTTGATTTAAGGATTCTGTGGTCTGAGTGTCTGAGGAATAGTCATGTCTTTATAAGTACTTGGAGTCAGACTGCAAGAAGCTCTTAGCCCAAGGTTGCTCATAGAAAGAATCCAACAAAGTCACAGGCTCTCTGCCCAAGATTGGAAGAGTTAGGCCCTCTCTAGGTTGAGTTCTACCCACACCTCCGCCTAATGAATAAACTTTCTAGACTCATCTAAATGGGTGATGTTAAATATGAATACGCTATTAGCTAGTGACCATAGCAGCCACCAATAAGCTTAATATGAGGATATTTGAGGTAAACCTTTTAGATGAATTTCATGAGTGTGGGCATCCACACCAAGCTCTCATCATAGCAGGATTGAACACTTCCTGGGAATATCACCAGCTTCAGATTTTAGAGTGTTTCCTCTTCGTCGGGCACCTCTGATTCGTAGCCCTTATAGAACCCAAACTTCTCCTCTCCGGTTTTCATAAGTTGGCCAATGTACATGGCTTCATACATGTGCTTCATGATGTTTTAATCATCGTCCAGCACTATTGCATATTCAATCTTGCGAGGCTCAGTTAGAGCAAGTCTTCTTTTTAAATGAGGAAGCATTTGAGCCAGAACTAAGTCGTCTTAAGCTGACATTTACAGCTGAGAATGCTCGAAAGACAGAGAGGGTTCTGACGAAGAGGCATCAAAATTTGTGAGCACCTATTCCTTAAACTACAATCCGAAGAAGTCCAAAACATTGTTAGTCTTCTTTAAGTCGATAGCTTAATCTAGTGGATACCACACTCTCCAGGTATCTCCTTCAATATAAAGCAAATCATATAAAGTTCTCTTTAAATATTGACAACAACTCTGTCGTCTCTCAACAAGTTTGAAAGCATATAGGTCATAGCAGGGTTGTAGAATAGAGGAGCCTCCTCGTTGTTCTATATGGTTTCGGTACCCTCCCAGGGCAAATAGTATCTAGTCTGGACAAGTAGTGCCCTAGCTATAGTGAATAGAATAGAGGGCTCTCTCTAGCGGATAGTGGCTCTCATAAGCTAGAACTATTAGGATTCATGCTACAAATAAAATTAAAGCAGCTCAGCATGATCTTAAGCCATGGAACTGTAGATGTGAAGCTTCTGAGTGTCTTAATCGACCTTGTATGGCACGATAATTGCATGTTTGTAGAAAGGCTCATCTTCGTAAAGAAAGAGAGAGTGTTTCTTATTTGCATTTCGAATAGAGGTTCCATTTCTGTTTAAAGACATTTAAACAGAGCCAGAGTAAATCAAATAAGAGACAATAATATACTTATAAGAGCTTTGGATTTCAGCAGAAGAATGACTAAACAGAAAATTAATTTCCTTTAGATTAGAAAATGCAAATGAAGCTTCTAATTGAATATAATTACAGGATGAGGCTTACTTTGTGTCCATAGTGAAGATTTTTCAATGAGGTAATTTGTAATGTAGACTGGCTTGAACTGTCTCCTCTTTACTAAATTATTCTGACAATCAAGGGTGAGGTCAAAAATGAAATACAGTTTAAATCTAGCTCAAATTGGTTTGAAATAGCATGTTTGGAGAGATTTTCAGTTGTAATAAGCAATCTCTATTCTAACCGGAATTTAAATGAGTTCAGAAATTAATTAGAATTAAATTTACACTTTTAATTAATTACGCTTTAATTATTAAAAACACATTTGAAGTCATTTGCTCATTGGTACATTGGTACAATTAAGGCGTAACGCCATTTTAAGTTACACTCTAGTTGTGCTAATGTGCAAGTGTACCAATCAAACGATGCGCAATTTAAGGCCAAACATGCAATCAGGAATGGAGGGGAAATAAATGACACAGCCGAAGCTGAATGCGAATGGGGAGCAAATGCATGCGGTGGTTTTAAACTTTTAGGATCAATAATATAAGGTACTACTCAGTGTATGTGCTCGTATGCCAATCACAGATCCTTTGACTTTTCTCACTGCACTCAGTCCATGTAGGTCTCCGTTCCTATTTCAGTTTCATCTCCCACCCCATGTGGCAATATCCCATCCTCAATGAGCCTTCTTTCAAAGTACTTTGCCAAGTCTAATGCTGAGATGGGAAAACCCTTTGATTACTTTCTTCCTTCCTTTATCATCTCCACTAGGACTGTCCTATTCTTCAAGGCTTCTGCGTCTAAAGGCTTCAAATGCAACAAAGGATCATCATTTGAAGAGATGATCACCTTGCATCCCTTGTATCTCATCTCCACACCGTTATACTTGATATTCACAGGATAACCATCTCCTTCCATCAAGACTTTCATTCTTGCTAGATTATTTCTGCCAAGGAAATTGGGGGCGTTGATCTCGTTCATAATGACCAGCTGTACCTCGCTGCTATCATTTCTTAAGTTGACTATGAAATTCCCAGTTGCATCAACGAGTGGCTCCGTCAAAAAGATCTGCTCTATTTACCGCACTAGAGAAGTTTTCCCCTGTGTTTGATTAGCCATACATCCAGAAAGAGCAAATCTTTTCCTCCAACCTGCCGAAAATCACATTGTATAGCCCCTACACTGCAGATAGAAGATTAAACTGAGCTAAATGTTCTGATGTCACAGCAGGCTTCTCTCGAGCTGCCAGGTCTCTAGAATAGCAAGTCTCAAGAAAGAGCTGGAGTTGGTCTACTACAGTGAGCTTTTGCTTCGGCAATGCCTCTAGTTGCTGATGCATATCAAAGTGGAATTTGATCTCATTTCGCTCCTTTGCCAGCTTAGATAACGCGGAGGGATCCTGAATATTTTGTTGATACAACTCCCCGAAAGATTTTACCTCTCCTGATTACATCTTTCTAATCGCGTCGATTACAAGAGGCTATTTATCTTCCGAGCTCGCTGATTCAGCGCTAAGTCTGGCGCTTACGCTGCTTTAATTCTTAGAGATCAGCTTATCAGTGATCACTCATTTACTGCCCATAATCATATCCACATCTCCGCTCTACTTGAAGCCTTTCTTCATCTTTCTGTCCGAGACCCGTTTGCATTACAAACCTAACTTGCTGAGAGACCTCTGGCCAGAATAGCGGCTTGAGGAGAAGTATTCCTTCGACAGTTCTCCGAAAGAAGATTTCACAGTGAGTGCCATGTAAAGAGTTTCCTGCTTCGCTAGATGGAAGAAGATTACTTGATCTACTTGGAAGACATCAGCCTTTATGCGGTTTCGGTATTCCTCATAATTGAGCTCTTCTTCTTCCTTATTGATGCTGAAAAAGAAGATGGACTTGCTGTTGTAGTCTTTGAACCCCTGCTGAGCTAGATTTCGACTCATTGCGTAACTTTCTTAATTTATATTCATTTTTAAAATAATAAGAATTACAATTTCAACACCGCATGCATTTGCTCCCCATTCGCATTCAGCTTCGGCTGTGTCATTTATTTCCCCTCCATTCCTGATTGCATGTTTGGCCTTAAATTGCGCATCGTTTGATTGGTACACTTGCACATTAGCACAACTAGAGTGTAACTTAAAATGGCGTTACGCCTTAATTGTACCAATGTACCAATGAGCAAATGACTTCAAATGTGTTTTTAATAATTAAAGCTAATTAATTAAAAGTGTAAATTTAATTCTAATTAATTTCTGAACTCATTTAAATTCCGGTTAGAATAGAGATTGCTTATTACAACTGAAAATCTCTCCAAACATGCTATTTCAAACCAATTTGAGCTAGATTTAAACTGTATTTCATTTTTGACCTCACCCTTGATTGTCAGAATAATAAATTATAAATTTAAATTTCCCTTTTTAATACATTCAACTAGTTTTTCTTTGCCTAAAAATTTTATTTATTTTTTAATAGTAACATTATTCTTGTAAATCATCTTAAATTCTAAAAGAAATACAATTTAAAAATGAAATAGATTATGGATTAAGTATTCATTTCTTTTCTTTTTTATCTTTTATAAAATTAGATAATTTTCGACTTTGATACCCCAATTTACTAGATAGAAGAAGTAGGTTGCTAAAATAGACATAGACACCAGCATCGCAATCCAAATGGCTTCTATACCCATGGTTGCATACTTCATGAGAACGACTTGTAAAGGGAGGCACAGGCCATAGAAGCATAAAGTCATCAACAAAAGTAAATTTAATTCTATTTGTATAAAATTGCAAAAGCGTTTAGTTTTGAGCTCCAAACCCTCTAATAATTCCCTATAACCATCCTTGAGCGCAATCAAAGAATATGGTCACGGTAATAAGTAAGATTACTGACTCTGTTTATTATAGCACCTCAGAAGATTGAGTGAAAATCGCAAACACATTTTAGATTTAATTACTACTGCTTTTATAATGTCGATTATATAATTATTGATCGTTCCTTAGAATGATAAGACTTGCAACTTGAAGGAAAGCTAAACTGAATCCAATTACTTGTATATTCATCTTTACAACTCTTAGCCTGTAGAAATCTTGAGCTCCGAGTGCTTATCCAACCAGACTTGTCCCTACTGAAGAATTTCTAAATTCCTCATTTAAATTTTATTATAAAAGAAAGAGCAAGACATGAAGTGTAGTAAAAACGAAGCACGGTGTAAATAATAAGCTAAGCAGCGGCCACTTCTGGACTTATCAAGCTTGCGAGGAGTATTTAAAACTGATAGCACCAACTTTTTAGACAGGTCATTATCAAGGAGGGTAACCCAAGGCTCCAATAAGCCCCGAGTTTAGTGAATGAGTCTCTTTAAACAAAGAAATAATTTTCTATACGATTAGAATTTTTAATAAAGTAAGTTGCAAAAGCAGGACGAAGAGATGAGTTTAGATAAATTAGTATGTGCAAGATTATGATATTCAGAGTGAAGCTGCACACATTTGATAAACCTGCCCCCACTAAATTCATTTGCAGCTTGTAGATAAACAGATAAACATTTATCTACTAGAATAGTTTAATGCAATAATGGTATCTTGATTTAGTTCCAAAAAAGATGAAAGAAAACAGTTATCATGAATGTTATAGTAACCTGCTTAGATTATCCAAGAGCATTTACAGATTATCTACTGATATCAAATTAGACGCTTATGAATAGAGCTAGAAAATTCAAGCTCACATATTTGGCAGCCTCACTTCTTAAACTTGCGCCTGCTTCACCAGGTTCTCCTATTTTTACAGCCTCAAAATAATAGCTGCTGAATTGAAGTAAGATTGCGAAAGGGATCGAAGCCAAAGTTACTACGACTCTTGCTCTTGAAATATAAGTTCTGCACATTTCAAGGTCTTTCGCTCCATATGATTGTGACACCAGTGTTCCCAAGGCGGAGTTGAAGCCGAGAAGGATTACTGCTACTATAGTAGTCGCAACATTCAGTATAAATTAAAATTTTAGCTAATAAAATTAGCTTAATGTTTATTTGCTACACCATATGCTGCCAGATGTTATGGGTCCTCAATTCTGCCAATAAAATAGAGGGCTATTATATCAAACAGCGCCCATTGAATGGATGCTAAATTAGCAGGGATCCCTATTCTAAATATCTTTATTACTCTAAAATAAAACATAATGGAAGTGTTATCTCTCCATAATAGCTTTGTCTTTTGTTATTGAGCTATTAATTTCATAAATTGGTTTCTTCTTCTTCTTATTTATAATTTTCACCTATTTTGGGAAGCAGAGCCTCTTTTAAAGATTTGTCATCTTATTCCATTTTTGTAAATTATTTTATCAGACTTACATCCTTAAACTTTAATTTATATATTTCTCTTGGCCAATAGAGAATATTTCCCCTCGATTTAATTCTAGCATTTCAAAAAAGTAACAAAGACACGATATTTGAATATGAAAATAATTGGGGACCTCTAGTCTGATATTCTTCCTATTTAATTATTCATTGGTATAAATCTTGGAGATTGAGAGCTACTAGTTTATTAAATAATTGTATAAACTTCTTCTTCATTACCAGTAAATTAGTAAGAGTTACTAAGTCTACTACTTTAAATTTCATTGGTATGCCGAATAATTAGTAGATTAATTCAAGAATAAAGTTTAACGACCTTCCATGAACAAACTGTTTAAAAAGAAAAGACACACCACCTCCACCGATTCCTCAGACTTCTTTTGCCTAGAATCGAGACCACAAGTTCAACTATTGGAGAATGATTACACCTTAGCATCAACTGATTATCAGGATTAGGATTCTGACTCAAAATAAGGAAAGAACTTTTAGAAGGAAATTTAGTTGGAGTTCAGTGAAATTTAGGAGGAAAGTTATGTGGTAGAGGAGGGGCTGTCGAATACTATCCTCAAGAACAAAGAAAGAAGAGTGTTACCAACGGTTAACTAAGACTCTCAAGGAAACTACTATTGGGAGATATAGTCAAAATTCGAATTGTTGATCGTGAATTTGAAAATGCAAAATGAAAAGTATCTTGATTACAAGGCAGAGTTTTATTTATTCAATAAAATGAATAAAAACAGCAGTAATGGCTCTCTATAGTTAATTTCTATTCAAAACTCATTAACACATATGGTCTCAATTTCTCCTCATTTATAAAGATCACCTAATTTTATTGGAGCAAGAAGAGAAAATGATGATAAATGAAAACTTTCACAAATATGATGAATTAATTTAGCCAACAAAAAAATAATGAGCCAAAAGCACAGATAATCCACAAAATTAATTCCTCGCATGGTTAGAAAGAATTTATCTGCTTCAGTTCATATATTAAATGCTGATAATTAATGACTAAATATAGAGAGCACTGTAATTTTAGGTTTTTAATTAAAAAGAATTCCTTGTTTCTACTTGCACTTTGTCAAATTCACTATAAATTATTCGTATTTGACCTATAATATGCATGGTTGTTCCTGCAAATCTGGCGAACATTTAGTGGGGTCTCTTCGAACTGTTAACTATGTACTTCCTGAGTAAGAATGCAGATTCAAATCAAATAGCTGCCTATGGATTAGTTAAGGTTTTAAATTTTGTAATCCATCTTTTAAAATCATAATTTCATTTAAACGTGATAGTAAACTTTATTGCAGCGATGCTCTTAGGACTTAATAGCACTTTGAATACCTTGGTATCGCAAGCCTTTGGGCGTAATGATCTTCAATTGTGCAAGGCTTAGATAGACAGAGCAAGAATGATTATTTCATTCGTATTTATTCCTCTGGTTTTACTTATGCAGTTTTCTTTATACTTAAGAATATTTGAAGATGTGAATTAAGTTTAGTAGTGAAGTGATGAGTTTTATGAATGTTACTGAGCCAGAATTGAACCACTAATCTTCTTGGGCTCTACGAATAGGTTTGGTGGGATTGTTTATTAGTATTCAGTTTGACATCTCAAAGTAAGCTGCCTATAGCATGAAATAAGCGAGATTGGTCGTCGTTACTCTTGGAATAAGTCTTCTATTTCATTACTTATGGACGTAAACCTAGAATAAAGAAGTTTAACTTCCTTTTTAAGTTAAAGATTTATTTTATGAATCGGAATTCATTTAATCAAATCTAAAGTATTATGCATTATATCATCTAAAAATTAATTTACTCTGAAAATTAATTGAAAAGGTTCATGGTAAAGTAATGGTTGGTAAAAATATCCACTCGACATTTAAATTTTCTAAATGCATTATCTTAAAATATATGAGTTTACTTGTATATTGAGAAGTTACAATTAGGGATAAGAGGTGCAGCTTTAGCAAACTTCACCTGTTTTACACTCAATCTTACTATTATTCACATACTAATCCACTCTCAAAATACAATAAGCAAAGCCTTTACCTTATAAACTAACAGTATAGTTTGCTATCTCTATAGTAAATTGAATTAATTTAAGTTTAGGGAGTGTGGAAATAGGAATAAAAAGGTATCAAAAGTTATATGAAGCTTGGGATTCCTTCAATGTTGACCAGTTGCTTCAATAATTGGTGTAATCATATTTAGCTCCCTCTGGCCTTGCTTATCAGCCCTTAAGCGGTGGCCACTCATCTCCTCATTCAAACCATCCTAAGGTTGTTTTATACTACAGCGGTTGCACTTTAAAATACAAGTACAAACTAATTATAGTATACTTTAAATTACAGGGTGTTGCATGATAGGACAAGCATTTAATCATATATGATTACATTTATATTTGGGAATGGCAATTCAGAAAAAGTAAAGAAAATTAGGAAAAACTTGCATGAAGTCAGCATTAAAAAAATCTTCAAAATATAAATAATTTCAACTATGAAAAAAAACTTAAATTTTAATGTTAGAAATCAAAATTAAACAATATAATTTTTGCTTTTTATTTCATTTTAATTTACGATTTCTTATCAGATTTTTTGTAAAAGCTCAAGCTCTTAACAATTGCTTCTTTCCTTTTTATTAAATATATTTTGCAAGATAAATTTTTGCCTTAAACTTCAGTATCTCATGGCACATGCACAGATAAGCACGTCAAAAATTAATTAATAAGTCATAATTTTTAGGGCTAAGCTGATTTAATAAAATAAAAATGTCATAATTTTTAATGTCATGGATTTATTCTTCTGGAATAGTTTTATTATTTTGCAGCCCTTTGGATCACGTTTAAAAATTCTTTAAAAAAATAAATATCACACCACTCGCTCTAATGATAGTTTCTTGCATAATTTCAAACCCAAAACTTGCTAACTTTGGATTGATAACATTATTGTAAATTTTAATGTTTTAATTGTAAGAAATAATTTTCTTTTTGCATTACTCTTGGAATATTACAGTTGCTGGTTTTGAACATTTTTCGAAGCTATATTTTCTATTTATAATTTATATTTATATTTTCTCGTTATTTACTTCTGAACCAGACTGTATCGAGAAAATAAATGGCTTGATCTTGCTAATTAGTTGTACCTATTTCCTGGACTACAGCCAAATTTGGCTTTAAGGGATTATCAGAGGGTTGGGTGCTCAGCATAAAACACTTTTATAATTCTTTTGCATGTATTTTATATGACTTCTTGCATAAGGTTTCTCATTTTACGTGGTGTGCATTCCGGTATAAATAGTACTTATTCGTTATTTTGGTATGGGTTTGGAGGCTATGTGGATTGGTATGTTGTTTGCCATGATCATTTTGCTTGCAATAATTTATACTTACAAACACTTTACATAAAAATTTTTAAATATATTTCTACTTGGTAAATTGGGGACTAAATTCAACAATTCACATGAGGCCACATAAATTATAATAAAAACCATAAACTTATCTAACAATCTCCCAAAAATTAAGATTTTACCAACTATAAGGATTGAAAAAGAAATGATATCAACAGCGACTTAAAGTTATTCCCAAAATTTAAATATAAATACTAAAATTTTTTTGAAATTAAAGTACTTTAAATAAAATAAATTAAATAAATATACAGGAAAAATGGAAGAAGTGTACAGTTTTTTTTAAAAAGGATTCTTAAATAGATATTAAAAAGTTTTATTCTTTTTAAGGTTTTTAAAAGAAAAATTGCTAAAAACCTTTTTATTTTAATTAAAAAAAAACTAAAATTTTTAATAATGAAGAGAATTTAATAAAATTAAATTGGCCCTTTTTTTTAATTGTTTTTTCCTCTTCAAATTTATTTTAGATTTTACTCCTAAATTTGTTGCTTAATTAAAGATTAAACTTTTTAAAAGTAAACTAAATGAGTCATAAAATTAAGTCCTTCCGAAACTTAATTTTTACATATAAAATGTTCTGAATTAAAAAATTAATTAGTGTGGGTTTTTTATGGAAAAAAAAAAGTTTTTTAAAAATGATTTTCTTTTAAAGAAGAATTTTGTCTTAAATTAAATAAAATTTTTATTTCAGACTATGAAAGGGTTTAAATGGACGGATTCAATAAACTTGATTTTTGAAATTTTTAAAACCTAATTAACTTTATAAGAGTTACAGTATTAATTAGTGCTAAAAGGCAACTAAGCAATGAGATAAATTGCTGTAACTTAATGAGAAAGTGGTTAATATTTGATATTGGGAAATTTAAATGTCAAAAATTAGTGGTTTCTTAAAAAATATCATCTTTAATATATCAATCAATATTATTCATCGAAAAAACACGAAAAAAAGAGTGCGAAAAAAATAACTGCGAAAAAAAGATGCAAAAAATAAGTTTGCCAAAATTAAATATATAATTTGCGTCATCATCATAGTTGTGATACATGACTTTTAAAACACGATGCTAAAACTGAGTTCTAAAACAAAGTGCAAAAAATAGTGCTTCATACATTTTTTGCCCAAACATTATATATCACATTTGTTTCAAAAAGAGTTCCCAAAAATGATGCTCAACTAAGGCCAATTTCAAAAGTCTCAACATGAATGACCAACTATTCTCTAAAGGTTTTAAAATGAGTCTAAAAATTTTCCAAAGAAAAGTTCTCAAAAAATGAATTATGAAACTGAGCTATGAAAAAATTACAAAAACATGAGTCACCAAAAAAGATCCCCGAACAC